>DWME01000097.1:0-47284 GCA_018244795.1 Parelbella ahira ahira | reverse complement strand
CTATCAGCCTACACTGTAAATATGTGTAATATATATTTAAATATTTATTAGAACAAACTGCTCCAATCGTATTCATAACGGCGCTAAGACACGACGTAATCTCGTCATATTTTGGCTCACAGTGTTTATATGTAGTGGAAGGAAACAATATGTGGCCGAACAATGCTCAACTATGCTGAAACGCTGAAATTATCGTAGGCTTCCAGTGCGCGGTGTAGCCATCAAACCGTCATCTCAATATTAGTTTCAGAGCGAAGAGTAGTTTGATTTAGGCGGTAACCAATAAACATATATATAGCAGAAAGCAATCAAAACTTTGCTGTCGGGCATCGTAACTGGGCCCAAATACGACTACTTGAGATAATACATATGTATTTGTAGATTTCAAATTTCATGAATTTTCTATCACTTTGTTGCCATTATAAGTCAGTATGGTTGGATTCACAACTAGAATACCTACCCTTAAATGTCAATAACGATTATAAACGGAAAATATTTATTTAGATCCAAACACGTGACAAATGTAGAGACTACATATTTGACTCTATCTATATGACAGACAACGATGCTGAAACATGTCTTTAAACATGAGTTTTTGCGACGAAATTTCCTAGTCTGAAAAACGTAGTCAAAGCACATTGCTCGTTGTCATTTCGAGAGGCACCAAACTGCCAACATATCGACATAGGAGCTACCGGTATTTGCGTAAACACAAGTAAATAAGTTGAAGCCACCATCAGCTGTGCGCACGTGGGCCGTCTATTTCCGCCGGGTCAACGTCCGGTGGCCTTGCCCGCCGCGCGCCACCGGTTAACAACCGCAAGTGAGACCTGAGCCGCGACATTGGCGGAGGACCTTGACTCTCACGGCGTAACTACGGTATAGACGGTGCGAGAGCAGTGGATTCACCACCTGTTCCGTGGTGGGGCACACAATACTAGACCTTAAGCCTGAATATTTCACCGGTCAGTACCACACCAATTCAAATGACCTAGACATATTGGACGCGCTGTTCAAAGTTTCACCTTCCGGAGACTGTAAGACTGGTGGAACTAGATATGGTTCTATTAGCTTTGTGAGGCCAATAAGAGTTTAAAAGTTTGTCATTCCGACTGCATTCTGGATCCAAGTCTATTTCGATTTAAACGAACGATCAAGTGAAGTTCGATCTTTACAAGAATAAATATTTTATTATATCATCGCGCCAGGTCCCTTAGGACGCAAGCAAAGAGCACCGAATGCCAAACATATCTCTCTTCTTACCTATCTGACATGCTTCCCGTACATTCCACGAAAACCATTTATACTTCTTACATAAATATATATGGAATACTCATTTCCAAAGTTCGATAACGGAATTCCTAATATCATGGTTACAATGGACTCACACGCAAAAAGAAACACACCAACGCCTGGACACAGAATCAACTAAATTTATCATTCAGATGTCCAGCCGGTAATCCAACCCGGAAACCTGCGTGAGGCGTACATCGGCCACGGTGTCCGCTACGTTAAATGGCTCGTTACTTCACATTGAATAATTGATAATTGCAGCTGTTGTAAGGTTCTGTTCCCATCGAGCTGGATAATATTACACTTACATAAATACATAGAAAATTATACAGACACATTTACAACTTAAACCGGAACATATAGTCGTTCTCATGTCATTATTTGTCAAGCCGACTCATCCCCGCAACGGGACAAACTCTACGCATACAATATGTATATATGTATTTGTATATATCTACTTGTATATATGAACTGTATTCAGACACAGACAAGCGCGAGAACAGTCATAACGTACGGTGAACTCAAAATATATAAACAGACAGACAAATACATATACACCATGTTTTTCTATGAACACATAGGAGGATTCATATAAATAAGCAATAAGACAAGTTTAAGAGTAATGTTGCAGTGCAATATATGTCATGATGTAGAATTAACATCCTCATAACATAACATTGAAAAAATGGCAAAGAATGGCTGTGTCATAAAAATTTAAAGCAAAAGTTTAATAGTATGCCATATTTGTAAAAAAAAAATTGATTGAACCTATCTAAGCCAAGCGTTGTCCGTGGAACTCACCGCAGCGCTGCCGGCGCACGTCAGCCGCCTGTAACAACGAAAACGAGAGAACATCATTAAAACACCATAAACTGTATGGCTTCCTGTAAAACGTTCACGGGTTTATGGCGTACCATAAAGTTTTCTTTTATCGTTCTGCTATTGGATACTAGTCCTTTCTCTAAATGAGAGTGTTCGAAACTACAATCACGCCAGGACCATTACGAGAAACGCAGAGAACACAGGCTACCACATAGCTCTATCTTCGCGGACTTAACGTGCTGCTTTCTCGACATTCATTACTCTTCGCATGGTCGACTACACAGGCAGATATCACACGCCTTAGAACGCATTGTTCTACGACCCTTAAAACGTGAAATTTTCTAGTAATATTTTTTTCTATAGCAGTAGTGATATGCTCATAAAAGTTTATAAACTGTGGTATTTTATACGAAAACCAACGCAATACCTAGTTAAAACATTGAATTATCCACATACTGCGAATCATCCAACGTTCAACCAAGCACCAGAACTTATACGATTTCTTTCCGAAAACCAGCTGAGTACCTACTTAAAAATGTAATCATCCAACGTCCTACCATACACCACAACTCCTTACCCTACTCCAGTGTACAACATTCTAAAACCTCCCCGACATGACTGACCCAGATCCCGTCGCGAAGGCGCGCCTGCTCGCATGAATATTTATGACCGTTCTTCAGGAGAGCACACACCTGCACCTCCCGTACACTGTGACGCCATTATGAGGCATTTGTTTTGCATGTTTGCGAAAGGGGGTCTAGTGTAGCTCTGAAACGCCAAAATGTTAAGAAATCATGTAACTCTGGCATATTGATCTTAATAGTAATTTACGATTCATGAATGGCCAAATATTAGTAGATTTGACTTTTTCTAAAAAAAATTATACAAGAGACACATCCGGTCTGTAAACATAGAGATAATTGGGACTCAGGATTCTCTGCCTATCCCGCAAGAGACCTAACGTGATGACATAAAAATAATAATGTCTCCTAGCTGAAAATTGCTTGGTAGAGACTTCTTACATAGCAGTAGGAACGTCTTTCCATTTGTATTACTTAGAATAATGCACAAATAAATGGTATAACAAATAAACCAAGCTTCGGAAAGCCTAGTAGAACTATGTGTAATAGTTGACAAATAGTTTTAAACAACTGAGCGGAATGACCCCCCCCCCCCCCTGCGTCCCCGCCTCGCCGTTACCCCGTTCGCCCAAATTTCAGTACCGTTCGCATATTAGTCACGCTACTCATTTATATTTTGTTTGATATTAAAGTGAAGCTGTTTTTAGAAAATCACATTATTCTTTCATTACAGTGTTTTAGGTTTGTCCGTACTGTTTTATGCAGGTTGAATAGCTCTAGTAGAATTTCATGAAGTGTACAATGATGTTATAATAACTATGAATAAACGTAATTATATTATCATTCTTGTTTCTTTGCAATAACATCTAACAATGGTCAGCAAAATATTGCATATTACATATTACTTTTAACAAAAAAATGTTTGTATTCAGTACAGCAAATGCTCATTGATGACTTCATACTCTGAAATGTAATGTAGCATAATATGATAGCATACGTGTAGCTGCCCGTCAGCGGCTAAAGGATCCAGCCGTGCCTAGGTAAGCTGTGCTATACCGCAATCAGTCGGTACAATAAGCCTTCTACCAAATAGCAAATGTAGAGCGGGTCGGACAAAGCACCGAACACGGATCGATTCTGGTGAAATCCACGCCACCGGCCGCCACCCTATAATATACTAATTGTTAACGAACTTTCTTGAATTGCTTTACGTAAAAGAATGGCAAACTAGCGAGCAACAGTCATAAGTGTCGGAAATGGCTGACGCCCGCGGACAGATCTACTACCGATCTCGGCAAGGATGGTAGAGTATTAGTATCTATTAGTTTCTGTAGTAATTGATTTATTACCCGCAATAGATTAATCTCTTAAACATCTTCCAGTGCAGCTGATTGATGCCTGCGTATTAGATAACGGTATCATATACGGTACGTACATGTACCTGTGCATATACTCATAGTGCCTACATGTGTCTGCCTACCCACATATTTCAATTAAGAACGCAATTGTTTCAGGCCAATAAAATTTATGTACATATATGGTATAAGAGGTAATTTAACATCGAACCCCTTTTTTCGCTTATTATTTCTATAACATCATCATCAACCCAGTTATTGTTCCACTGTGGGACACGCGTGGGTCACTGGGTGGGTCACAATTTAGCATGCGGGGGGTTTTGGGGGTGATCAATCGATCTAGCTAGGTTTGATTTTTAGAAAACGGAGTTTTATCCCTGTATTCAGGCAATGAAAAACTGCCATAATATCATTAGAATATGAAGGTAAATTTCGCCACTATCTACACGGTTCTAATAGCTCAAATCGGCCGGTCCCGAAACCAGAAGACCCCGGTTCGGGTCCAGATGTCTCTAGTCCGATTATTTTTCCCTTTTTTTTAAGTTCCTTCTTTTGTGAGAAAAACTGTTATTGGAAGTCCTTCATCAACGCATCTAATTAGTATTTTAAAAAAAATACCGAGCTAAGCTCGGTCATCCAGGTAATTAATTGTATGTATGTAACTGAATTGCATATATGAACGCTGTGTTGACTGCAATCAGTACCATGGTGTATCGATCGCGCTCTATAGGCAACTGACTACGAAAGAGAAAAATCCTTCATAGATAATAAAATATTAGCAACGGCATAGTTTTGGTCATTCATAGTGATACATTTTAAGTCTTAATTTTAAATTGTAACGTTGTGCCTACATACGTATAGGTATTTCATTTTATTTTCTTTTAATTTAAATATGTTGATTGATTATCTGTACGTTAATATCGCCGTAATCACCTCTATGCGCGAGCGTTGTTTGCGATGGCGAGGGACTATTCCATTAGAAAAAAAACGGCTCGCGCTCAGTCGACGGTGTCCCCGCAGATTGACACACGGCCCCGCTGCACTTGAGAGTGGTAGCAAGGGAACGTACCTTTAAGTGTCGTCTTAAGTTCGCCATTGGATATAATTTTACAATTAATAGAAATTGACGTTTGTTTTTAAATTTAAAGTAATAAGGGCGCACCTTAAAATAGGGGGTGCAAAGTTGGACTTAAAAGTGGGTTGAATATTTGGAGTACCGGCAACTTGAAGAGCTGTGTCCCGGCACAACCTGCGACACGCTGAGTCCTAGATTCCAGCTGAGGGACCTGCAGCAGCGTCTTTACCGTCAGGGGAGTACTGGACTGCGACGGCAAACTAGATCAAGCCAACGATCCTACCCACGACCCTAGCTCGTTTTTTTATAGGCCGGTACGGAATATTTTCTTGTTATAAAACACCCGTAACCGTAGCAAAATATATTAAATATTTAATCATTACAATCAACTTCATTTGCATTTGGATTTCATATGAAAATAAGTTAAGACGACAAGTAACAAGCAGGCGATGTGTGAAGAGAGTGATGGATATGGTCAAAGCGCGGCAGGTCTGCAACAATACATATATTTGGCTCTCAGTGCTCCCCGCGTTAAGGGACCTAGCGTGAAGGTACGTATGTATATATGTAATAAACTGGCCATGATTTTGCTTTTTATGCTAACCGTACCACCGGTCAAACACAAATAAAATTTGATATCGGTCCTATCGCACAAACACAACAAAATCATCCTCAATGCGCACACCAACTCGATTCACCTTTCGTACCTTTTGGTAAATGGGACCCTGGAATGATTCAATGGGCGTATCTCTAAAGCGCCGTGCACACGTTCGACAGATATGTACTCTGCTGTTTGAACGTAGCGGAGGCTACGCAGACTCGCTAACTGTTTAGTAGTTAGCGAATCTGCATCAAGGGTCGTGAATACGATTGCCAACCAGGACAAATATTTGTGTGATGAGTACAAGTATTTGTTCTGTGTTTGGATGTAAAAAAATATCTCTTTTCGTACGGATAAAAATATAGCTACATATGTAATTTATCGCCCGTATGGTTGCCACGACACAAACTCTCTTGATGCCTACTTTGGGACCAGGTGGCTATGTTTGGAAACGTCCCATTAATATTATTATTATTAACATTATTTCCAATGACAAAAATATATCAAAAAACCTGCAAACACGTTTGACCGACATCCTCTCCGCGAGAGTACCTACGTAAGTTCCGAATAACAAAGGTAACAATAATACGTGGTCGGTCGACGGGCGTGACGGGGCGCGATAACCGTAAAATCTCTTTCGAATAGAAAAGAGTTCAATCGCTTTTCAGCAGAACTGGGTTAGCAGTTTGTGAATAGCCGCCGCGGGGACGACGGGCGGCGAGAATCAATCTCTGTTCGTAAGTATTGTCGTGGTGTATGCATTGCGTTTAGGGTTATCGTGTTGACAAAGACAACTCTGAGGTAGGAAGGGGGGGCTTTGGTTTATCTTAAATAACTTTATCCCAGAAAGTTTAATATATTTCCTTTACATCCAGGATAATGTACTTTTGTTTTGTCCAATGTAAGTATGGTCTGGTCCTTTACAATCGTATCGTTCGTTATAAGTCTAGGAAACGGTAAAGTGATTCGACGTCAATGGTACCAAACGCGTCTGCGTTGAATATGTAGGTACGAAAGTACTTGAATTTATATGATGTCTTTGACATTTTAAAGGCAAAACTTCATTTTGTTCTATCAGCTCACAACATAACAAAACGTAACATGACGCCTGTAACCGCCGAAGGGGTAGGCAGAGTAGTGTAGCACAATCCCACGTTTTACCAGTTACGTTTAAGTCCCATGATTTAGGTGGTGAGCCTATTGCCAACAGCCATCAGCTCACAATATAACAACAAAACTACGAAGTACACTGTTAACTGAAATTTAATAACGTTACGAAACACTGATAAAAAAATCATCACTTACATAAACACTATTAATATTGTAAGCAAATAAATGTAACTTTTTAATATAAATGCGGGTATATACATAGAATAAAAGAACAAAGTCGAAATTAAATCCGGTCAGCAACTGAATGGAATGAATGAACCGAGCGACTGAACATTTGAAAAAGTTACAGCTGAAAGACTGGTAAAATAAAAAAAAAAGAGAAACTATTAAAATGCACCAGAAACCGAATATATTCAACGTTTTCCTGCAATTTCCTCCAGTTTTAACGGAAAACACAACACAGTGAAGTTGAGGCTCTCGAAAAAAGGCGATTCCTGAATGCGGTATTAATTTATTTTTTTGTTGCGTTCCACTTAAAAGTGTGTCACGGTTTTTTTTCCTGGGATTACAGGAGACAGCGCCTGTGTCAAAAGAGCCGTTTATCGCAATGACGCAAAGACCGCGCGCGCTTAAAGGATACCGGATTCAATTCCCAATTGAACAAATGTTTAAAGAATAAATGTCGATTCACATCTGTCACTCTCATCTCGCTCATAAAACTCTTCTTTCTCACGACATTGTTCTACGTCGTAACAGCGAATTACACATAACCATACAAACCCACATAACATCGTAAAATTACTAGACGCGTGCCAGAAAATCGAACTGCAACCATCCGGAATTAGATGCAATATTCTACACCACTAAACCTACGTAATTACTGTTGCAGCACTAAACGAACTCCGAATACTGTAAGCAAATATAAAATATCACATGGCAACTACGATATACATAATGTATGTATATATAAGAATACTTTATGGACAAGTCCGTGTTTATTACCGTTTCGACTTTATTGCTGGGTCGTGAAAATCCGACACGACAGAACAGGGCACCGAATGGAAAAATGAATGAACGAACGAACGAACGATAAGATCACTGACCCGCACACCGCATCGAGTCTCTGTGTACATTACAAAGCAACTAACTATAATTATATTAATGCTGATATAAGTAACGTCATATTATGTTATTCAGAATTACTTCATACCAACACACGTATTAGCAACACGGTGTGAGGTGGCGGTTGACGGTGAGCCGTTCAATCGATTCTCAACCTTATAAACTCATTTATAAAGTTCAAATTATACGCCAAGACAAAACTAGTATTCAGCTATTAACCGAATCATTGAGTAGTTGAATTCAATCGATTTTGACTCTTAACATCTAACTCATAAGGGTCGTGAGAAAAATGTTAGTGACCTGCGTTTATTTGCCGTACGAACAGTGCGTCGCCGTCGACCACAAAAACGTGTCATTAACCACCCAGTGGGAAATTACTTCAAAAATACTATATAAAGCTTCGTCCACACTAGCAGCGGATTAGTGTTAGAAATAGATAAATGTATTGCGAAACGAAACAGTGTATAGTGAATACGGGCCAGAGAATGGCAAATTATCTGGCTTTATTCATTTCTATCCTAGACAACGATGAACATGATATTTTCATAACAAAATTAAATACACAGAAAACTTATCTTTTTATTCAGTTGTTTTAACCGCTCTGTCATTCGTTCAACAATAGAGTCATGTATATTAACCCATAAGTATCGATATAGAATCAGACATATCAAAAAAGTTCATACCAAATTTACATCAAAAACGATCTAATTGATTTACAAATTGTACCAGAATTCAACGCATATAAACACGATGCGAGTGTGAACGAGGCCTTCCCAAAGCGTCGATTACCGTATTAAGCATAACTAACAACAATGGGGTGACACACGGCCAACTACAACGGCAATGTTTGTAACCGCAAAGTGACGTATGCTTTACTGCAATGTACGTCGTTTTATGATAACAAGGCAATAAAGTTCAATGGAATATCAACATCGGCCTATTTCAGTCCACTGCTGGACATAGGACTCCTCCAATGAGCGCCATTGCGCCCTGGTCCCCGCTTGCCGCATACGGGCCTGCAGCCTTAGCCTGCGGCCGGACGGCGTCCTAGACTACGTTTGCCGAGTCGCGGTCTCCACTCAGGAATTCAGCTATTCCACCGGTTGTCAGTTCTTCGGCATTGGAACATAGACAATGACAAAAAACTATCCTTGGATGATTCGACATTTTTCCATTAAAACGATTTTTGTTCAAGCGGAAAGGTCCGGAAAGCACTAAAAAGAACTGAAATTTTATAACAAAACACTCGCAATACGATAATATCTACAAAGCGAATTACAATGACTCAGGGCGGACGAAATATTAATTAAAAGTTGACATCATAAAAAAAACTTATAATATTGTCATAAACATGCATAATATAAAAATTTTTGGCAATCCACAATAACGTTTAGAAAACATTAAAACTAATAGAAAGGACCTTTACAAATTATATCTGATTTTATATACAAAAGAGTATTTTACACAGTCAAAGAAAATAAATAAGTTTTTGTTTATCCAATAATCATAACGACCAGCTTTAAACGATCTTATCCACTAAACCGCGGGAAGCCGAGACGATAAAATGGACGATTATAACTAGCTCGCATGACAACAAGTAACTTTTTAAAGTGTGTTTTTTTGGCCTAATTCTGTCTAAAACTCACTTATCAATAAAGTTGCTATAAAATTGCCTCAAGTTTTCTAATTTAATCGTCAACAATGGAAGCTTTAAATCAGGACTAGGCAATAACCTTCTACTGAAATCAAAGTCGTTAGATCTATTTGAATTTTATATCATCATCAGCCCGTCATCTTTCACTGCTGGACTTAGGCCTCTCCAATAGCACGCCACTGAGCTTGATCTTCAGCTCTTCGCATCCAATCACTGCCAACCCCTGCTTATATCTTCACTGCACCTAGCTGGAGGGCGCCCTACGTTACAAAATTTTATATAAGTACGATTAAAAATGTTAAATCGAACCCAAACCAAACGTTTTAAAACCCAACACAGCCAACAGGCACATTGCCGCGGATAGAAGCATCTACTTCCGTAGAACAATGATGTCAACAACAAAGCAGTATCCGATGTGTACACCAATTGATTATTTTGTTTATCTCGGAAGGAAACGAATAGGACGTAAGCTTCCTTAGCGATGAGTCAGCATTGCCGATAGCTGAAAGTTCCATGGACACGCACACATACATATATTCGTAAATAAGCATACACACATCAAAACATCGACGAGTTAATTCGTCATCCCGATGTCTGCTTGGCAACAAGCCTTGAACTGTGCATGACAGGTTAGATACAGTGACCTTTAGACCACCCGACGAAATAATATTTATAAGCACTTGGAATAACTTCTTCTCTTCATCTTCAAATTCATCTCATCCCAAATTTCTAAGTTTATACTATTGTAACCAGATAGTTGATAAACTACACACACATTTCTAAATACATAAACATGTACATAATTTGGTTTTTAAATTAGGGTTATTAAGTGCCTACCGCTGTTCTTCATCATCATCTGGATTGACGGGTAGAAAATACCAATTATTATTAAGTGCGCTCTTTGTTAACAACGATAAATAATAAATAATTTTATACACACACAGGACCGATACTCGTGCTCGTCACATAAGCCTGTGTACTTGACGGGAATCGAACAAGCAACGTTTGGCTGCCTCGGATTTAAATGTCACCAGCCACTGGACCATTAAGAGCATTGTGGTTACATTGAACAAATAATTTTAAATATAACGGTATATTCAACAATAGTTGAACCTAAACAAAGGTGGACTTCCAACATTTATTTCGTTTAGATGTAAAGTGCCACTGGTTACTATACGTCCTCGATTACCTTAACCAGATTATTCGAACCATAGAGTTCAATAAACTAACTCGTGTGATAAATGTTAAATCAAATTATTATTATGATTATTGTTGCAAAATAAGTGTAATTTAATTATTATTAAATCATTGTACCAGATTCTTTGCGAGGTAGGCAGAGAGTACTAATGCCAACTATCTCTAACCTTAGACCCTTGACAGGCTCCTGCCACGTTCGTCGCTGTCTTGCACTAACTACGAAACAATAAAAAACTGCCTTCAGAACATGTTACGTCCCACATGGTATCTTCAACCTTAAATATTTTATGTAAATTGATAATATAAACCCTTTGAAACCCTTGTAGTTTTTAATTATGATATACAATGTAGGAGCGGTTCGATGGCGTGAGGTTCTCGTATCTGATAAGGCACCCTTCATTACGCTTTTGCGTGATCCGCGGTCAGTGCCACGTGTAAACGATTAATACTCAACGAATACAGAAATATTCACGAGCCGACCAATAGGAGTATATACATATATAGGGAACTATTGGACCAATGGTGGTTAGCGAGCTCGTCTGACAAGTCGGAAGTTGTGCGGGTTCTATTCCCAGTCATGGTAAAAATTAATATCATCAACACAAATCTATATATGTATGTATGTAAGAGACATGTGTCCATAAGTATGCTAATTATATAACTAATTATATATCCATAGCTAATTATATAACTAATTATATATCCATAGCTCTCTGCTAACGAAAAGACAGGCTCTTTCTATTTTGGAATAGCGTAGTCATAGTGTAAGCTTTCATGAGACATTTCATATTATTATAAACTCCTCCACTAACGGTAAGTGACGCGAGCTCAACTGTGAAACTTCAAGGCAATTAATGAAGTTACTAGAGCTGAAAACAATTTGCCCTGTCGATAAATATTAAGGTCGGTGCACTTGATTTTTGAACTAATGTGTTTCTAACTACACGGACCAATATATTGAAATTTATATTTTAAAACTAGCTGAACAGTATGCATTTGAGGGGGTCCAGTAAAGATATACCATGGTTCGGAAATCCATCTAAGATCTACATATTTACAATACAAGGTTCATAAGTTACCGATTACCGACCTATCACCAAAACCTCGTAACGTTCTGAATTGGACAATATTCGTAATCAATCTTAGATCCAGATCGACAGAGATATATGTAGCGCTGAAATACCAACATTGCAAAGTGGCTGTCTCGGCTACGCGCGGCCGGTAGTTATCGTGAACAGATAACATGGGAGCGCACTTAATAATTTACAATTGCGAGTCGCGGTAATTGCAATCCACTGTTGTTTGAGATCCGCGCGCCGAGGGACCTGCCTGACCCTCTCTCTCCTAACGGCACTCCGCTTTGATACAATTTCGAAGCTTAACTCACTCCACTCCAACTGCGTGCAAATATTTCCATGTTCTCGAGATTACGCAAATTGCAGCACGTTGTTTTAAGGAGGCTATTTAAAGATCGAGTTGTCCCGTTTCATGCAGAACTAAAACAGCTATGTTTGAACATTTTGAACCAAGTTATATGTAATCCTGTCTGATTTTAACATTACAAAATGTTCAGAAAACTCCCTTGCCGTGATTCAGAATACTCCTAGCGCCATCTCTTATGCAATTGCAGAACTACGATTTCAGTGTAAGTGCTTCGTTTGCAACACTGAAATCGATATGATTTTAATTTGCAGTAATGGAACGCTCCAGTCTCGACACTCGGCTATCGCTCGCAGGCAGCGTTGGGAGGGAAGCTTAATAACTCGCAATTATAACTTGCGGTAATTGCAATCCCCTGCGGTTCAGATCCCGCAAGCCGAGGACCTGCGTGGTCCTTTTACGTAACACAGCTAGAAAAAGCACCGAGATAGGATTTTTTTTTTATAAAAAGAAATGATATTCATAATTATTATTTAAAAAACTTTACGCTTATTTAATTCGAATTTACTTTCATTTTGTATTTTCATTAGTCGTATTGCCGCTCACTGAGCACCAACTGATTTATTTTCAAGCAATGCATCCTTTAAAGATTGTACTCATACAGATTCTTTGGAATATTTGCGCACCAATGGGTCTCAAATTATTCTGTGCTAGTGATGTAACTACAACAAAAAGTCATCATGAGAATTCGATATACCAATCGCCGACGGATTGGCAACGTCCGTTATTTTGTCATAAAAAAATACGACATTATTCCAAATTGTGCCATACACTTGTGAACAGATTGTCTGCGAGTTTGACTTAAACCGTCTAAAGTCGGTCACGAATTTGCTTACAATGCGCAAAAGTTCCACGCATTCAATTTTATAAGTGTTTTTCGGTTCTTTTCTTTTCCCCTTGTCACCATAATACGACCGGATCACTATATGCAACTAATACGAAATATGCAAATAACTGCAAGCAAATCATATTATTATTATTATATCATCACGCCACATCCTTTACGAAGTAGTCAGAGAGTATCGGGTTCCGATATCAATCAGTATCTCTATTCTTACAGCCTTAAGGTGCTTCATCTCTTCATTCAGAGTACAGTACTCCTTTCACAACTCTCTAAGACATATTCAAAATACCAAATAATTAGCTGTGTTTATTATAACAATGTTCTATGAACTACAATGATCTCCACTAATTACTAAGCCGTTCCAGAGCTGCCAATCAGCGTGCCCTCGCTAGAATGACTGCCTTTCACGTCAAGTCATCAGTTGATTAAGTTAGACGTTATAATGAGCTCATACATAATAGTGAATATTGGTATAGTATATATCTGTTCAATATTGAATCTAACACTGACCCTTTAAAGTAAAAAATGCCACATGTAACCGCGTCTGGATGAGAATTCTAGATAATCGATCATATTTTGTTCAATTATATCTCCGGCTAGGTGGAGTGACGATATACGCAAAGAGGCTGGTAGCAGTTGGATGCGTTGAGCATAAGATCGAGCTTAGTGGCGTGCCATTGAAGAGGCCTATGTCCTGCAGTGAACGATGACGGGCTGATTGAGTGTGTGTTCAATCATTGATTAATGAAAAGCTGGTCATTAAAAAATCTTCATTACCCACACTGGCCGTTGCTTTCTGCGAATAAATAAAGTAATTAAAGTTCGAACAGAAGACAGACTAAAACTATCAACTTACATTTCTCGTAGTTACTAAACACTATAATTTTTTTCTATGTTATGGCACACCAAAGCTAAAACAAAAAAATGTGATAAAGAAACACGAATCTCAGAATATAAACATAAATATAGTTACTGTACTATACTATGTTAGGACGCTTTAGTAGTGTGTAGATTCCCACGTGTACACGCGCACGCACACCAACAAACACGTACAAGACACAATAAACAAACTTATAGCGATAAAGCTGTCAATCCCTGCCGATATTGGTCGGGTTAAGGCCTCTCGTGTCAATGTCGTCGCTCGATACCGTTGCGTTGGTCGGCCGACGTTGTGAGAAAACAATAAAACTAATGCACTTGTCTAAATAGAAAGAATGTACGTGTCGTAATTTGATGTGGAATTTACGATGTGAAAAGCAATAAATAGTTAAAGAAACCAGAGAAAATGTACCATGGGCTAATAACAACAATAGTGTGAGCAACAGAGACCCCAATAAACCTATACCTATTACATACATATATTTATTGGTAAAAGATCTTATAAAGAGAAGTACAATGAAGACACGATCATAAAAACACCAATAATTTTGAAAAAAGAAATCAATGTACGAGATTTCAGAGGTATTTTTCTAATGACCAAAGCCTATTTCATATACATACATGTTGGCTGTGATGAAATGGGCATTTATCTATAGCGTGCGCAAAAATATTTTCCCATTGAAGTTCACGCATTCTTTTTTTTATGTAGAAATAGGCTCGCGTTTGGCTGCAATCTCACGTGTTGGAAAGCGAGATGCTTTAGAGATTCTTTAGTCAATTAACGCTCACACGATCAATACTATTTTGTATGATCGTAACATGAATGGATACAGCCCTATGAGCTTTAGTTAAAACGTTTACGTCAGTAACTTTAAGTGCTGCCTTGACTACTTTTCGCTGAACGGAAAAATACAGTAGATATGCCTGAGTAGCAAACCTCCTAAAAATAAAATCGACGAAAATCGACGAAAAATCCACAACGTATTGAATTTAAAATAACGTATTGAAAATGGGCATGTTCGAAGCACAAAAGTATATTATTAAGGTGGAAGACGAATACTTAAACCGTGCAAGGCACCGGTAACCCTCCGCTTCGACAAAGGACACAAAAGAACACGTAGGTCTTGCTGAGGCACCTAGCAACCTTTGCGAAAATTCCTAACAATAGATTCATCGCACTACAATAAATGCTCTAAACACAAAAAAAAACACGGTACCTTTTCTTTGAGTGCTCAAAAATCCGAAAAAGGACGTGTGCCGCGGAGTCAAAGTTCAAATTAAAACACTATAAGAGGTAAGAGATAAAGCGATTTGCACTTTAATGGCATAACATTAAAGTTTAATTTTGTTAATCGTTCAGTTTCAGGCGTGTGCCAGGTTGTTCAGGGAGTGAAGAAGGACTGGTTTGTAGGTGACAGGGTTTTGTTCGCCGGCCGCGATGCCACCTGCTTCCTGCCATTGTCGACGCCCTACATTTTGTGCTCATATGTAAACCTGAATGTGAAGCCTTTTTGCGTTTGTTAAATGCTCTTTTACATTTGATATTTTCTTATAGACATTTTTACCCTTAATTTAAATATCAGAATTATATTTTTTTATTATTCACGAATTGTACCGTATTTACGTCACATATTGAAATACTCCAAATAACGAGCACACCAAACTACCATAGCGCAGTGTATCATCATCACCATAATCATGAATATTGCCGTCAACAATCCTTTTATCGATCGACTATCGGCGGCAGAGTACAGTACTACTCACACATGTTGGTTGGCCTCGCGGAAATGTTGTAGTGACTATAAAGCATTATTCAGCAGTGATGAGACGGGCTAACCGAGTAATCAATGAACTCTAGGAACCTTTTACTTTAGAAAAGAGATTCACATAATGAAACCTTCCAAAAAGTCCAATGGCAGACCTTTCCTGAAACACAATAATAAGTACCCATCTTGAATATACGCTCTATTTATTTTGAATTTTTCTTCTTTATCTTGTATTTTTACTTTGAATTGAGTGGATTTACCTTCAGTAAAAATTAAACCAATTTTATCTTACCTTAACATAAGCCTTATCTTTATAGAAATAAACCAAGACCCGACTTAGCAGTTTTAATCCTCAGTATGTTTAAGGTTTTCGCCAGTTAGTCCCAGAGGCTCCTTATATGAGTTAATCAAGCACCAAGGGAGTTTTAGTAGCGCATAACCCGATTAGGTCTTCCAAGTGATCGTACGTCCTTCGAATATTGATAAGAATTAAATTTAATCTTTTTCTCTAGAGTAAAGGCAGGTCGTAATTGTCGCAATTGATTGTTTTTTCTTAAGGCCCTTACAAATAAATGTATTAAAAGTTAATTGTTATGTATGCCTTATTCACTCATTAAGTAATTGTGTACACCGGACGCCAATAGTTTGCTATTATTTATCACAACGCGGGGGTGGGGTGCAGCTGGAGATGGGGTCGTTGATGCACTCAATTCAGATGTTACTCTAGTTCGCATAGACGACGAATTGTTGGTCGTGAAAAGTCTGAATACCGAATTCTCATTTCAATGAGAAACAAATTTGAATATTCTGGTTTTGGAAATTTTGTAGGTGTCTAATCTAACACCGTTGGACGTTACCACTGAGAATTGAAACTAACTATATCAATTTACACATCAAATTGATTTGATAAAACATCAATCAGAGGATATTAAAATAACTATTAAAT
Organism: Parelbella ahira ahira; assembly: GCA_018244795.1. NCBI lineage: Eukaryota > Metazoa > Arthropoda > Insecta > Lepidoptera > Hesperiidae > Parelbella > Parelbella ahira. Next base: position 30,599 of record DWME01000097.1, on the reverse strand, counting down.
ATTCAATGGGAAAAGTAAAACAAAAAACAGACGAAGTAGTACAAATCGAAACACGGGTCAGCTCGTGTAACTATTATTATGCAGCGCTGTTAAAAGTGGCTCGGCATTGCATGGAGTGCTTTTATCCTACTTTTCACACTGGAGTATGACTCTTTAACCTCAATCTTTACATGAAAGGCGTGCCCGACAGTACAATGTTGAAAGTCGGGCACATGGCAACTAATGTTATTATTGACAGTAATTGCATACGAGTGGAAAATTCATCAATAAATTTCTTATATTAATTTTATACAAAGGAATTAAGAGAATAATGTAAACATAAAACGGAGACGAATAATTAATACCGAGTAATAAAAAAAATAGAAAACTGCTATTGATCTTGATAAATTCTAAGTAATTTCTAATTGATTTATCAATTCGTTGACGTAAATGTCCGACCAACCAATACATATCCGGTGACAGACGAGTGTTTTACCACAATTAGGAAATATTCGATATTGGCCATACGGCACCAAGTAACATATTCGTTGCGGTTGTCGTTGTTACTAACGAAGCCAAGGAAACAAATAAATTTAAGTGACGAAATCGATCTTTTGTTAGCAGAATATTGAACTTCATTTGTAAATTGTTATTTACTACTACAAATATCTGTATTTCATGAGTCCACGGACATTAAATTCTCCTATGCTTGGAAAAACTGTTAAGTTCAAATCGGTTATAATCTTGCGGCATAAGGTTTACAAATTGAAGTAAGAATTATAAATACAATGGTGTTATGTTACCCATGATGAGCTTACAAATATCTCAAAATAACGTACTTAATCATCATTATAAATGTAATTAACCAGCACAAGAAAATTGCCAAAAAGAAAAGACGGTACAAAATCGTGAGACGGTGACATTTCCTGAAAAATAGAAACAACACTCTCGTCACGAGCCTTACCGCCTTCGAAGAAGACGAAATGAAGAAAAAATTAACGTCATAGATAATACAAAGAAAATGTATGCCTACCCACACATTGTAACATAATTGCAAACGTGCACAATTAATTTTTTTTCTTCATTTGTTCTAGTACTTTAAATAAAAAATCAACGTAGACTGTACTCAGAGCAGTGTTGTAGTTTTATTTCGTGGTACTAACCTTTTATGCCTTTCACGTGGAGTGGAGTATGAGTGAGCAATTACGTACACGGCTAATAGGTTCCGCAGCTTCGACATAATTACACGTACACTGCTTAAGTCAGTCACTTTAGTCAGTCTGGACATCGCCGTGAATTACACCTCCATTGACAATGAATCGTTTATTTTTTGTACGTCCGCTAATCTGCTAAAAGACTAAATAATGCCCTTTAATCATGCCCTAAACTACTTCATGCCCTTTTAATCAAAATTCGTTCGATTTAAAGGGCATGATTGCAGGTTCACTAGATTCAAGTACTTGAATCCAAGTAACTCGAACAGGCCAGATACTAAATATTACTTAATGAATTCATACAACTTACGAATGAAATAATAACAAAAAATATTCTCTACGTGTTCCTAACTTGCATTCTATCTTGATACAGAGACATTCTTGATATATCTCTCACGGGAGTGGTTTCTTTACCGCGTAGACAGTCTTAGTTACATTTACGAGTAAATATCTAACACATACAGCGCATTAGAAAAGTATATGCTTTTATTAATAACATATTTTAAGCTCTTTTTTATATGTATATAGGTACGCTAATTCGAACTAATTTTACAATTTGACAATTGTCATGTTACAACAAAATTGTCAATGACATGTTGTTACGAAACTTATCGTTAGATAGTATTCCCGCTTTTTATAAGAAATATTATTTTTGGAACGATAACATTGTCTTTACTATGTCTAAATTAATAATAATTAATAATGTATCTTTATAAATTACAACAATTAATAACGAATTTTTCTAATGTATAGTTATGTCAAAAGTAAAAAATATAAGCTTTAAAATAGAGTTTGAATCATAAATTTTAATTAAGTACGGGCTAATACTAAATTCCAAAGACTAACGGTGATAAAGATACACAAAGCAAGCACAGATCATTTAAAATAATAAACGCCATAGCACAAATTCACGATGACGCATGTATATTAACCAATGTTAGACGAATAAATTATCAACGGAAAATTTACCACGACAGATCCTCGAATAAGCAACAAGGCAATTAAGCATTCGGAAGAAAGCTTAGAGAACGTTTATTGAGCAAATACCCAAAAGCGAATCCGCCCTCGCAATCACGGAAAAAGCGAAATCCATGACGACGAACGCCGCGGCCGTTCGAAAAAATCGTCCCCACAATAAAACCTACTCGATCAATGCGGAATCAGCATGAGAAAAGAATTACCCGAGCCGGTTGAATGAACTCTCTTATCTCCGGCACAACGTACTACTCCTGGCCACGTCCCGACCGCCTTGGGACCTAATCGATCCAGCGATCGAAAAACATGAACCCTACGGCCTGAATAATAAAGATCACACGTTCAAAGTGAAAATGTAGCCAATGGAGGCACGTCAAGGGTTTCTCTCTCTTAAAGGGTACAGCACTAGAGCGGTTTATGCCGTGCTTTCAAATACAACATCAATAATCTACGGACCCGAATTTGCGATGTGTGCCGATACAGCGCAAATGTTTTGTAACAGATTTGATAAATATTTCGGAGTTCGAGATTATCGTTTCGACTTTTGGGTTGATGGTAATTCTTAAACGGGTGTAAGAATGCAATAACATTACGAAGTAAGATCAATAAAACTTATGGCGCACATAAGACATTTCGGTTTTTGATGGCGGGGCGAGGCCAGTGAAAAACAAAACACGATTGAAGCTGCTTCCAAAGCCACTCACATTAAGGGGTCCACTCCACACGAGTGCCATTAAATTATAACAAAGTTAAGAGTGTAACTACCGTACACTTTGCAATATCACGCGCCATCTCTTTTACCATTATGCTACAGGAAAAAGATAATCGGATTCTTCGCAATGAATTTTTTTAAAGGTCATGTTTATGGCGTAATTTATCTAATATTGTCCATATGTTAAAACAACAAACGCTACAATACATCTAGATTTTCTGACAAGCAATAGTAACCAGAGGCGAGAGAAAGAGAAAAGCTTAACAGTGATCACATCCTCTCCTACTGCTGCTCCAACAGAACTGCTACTACAACATGACCTGAAAATTAACCGATCCACCTAACTCCCAACGGAGAACAGAGACCTATTATGCTTGAACATAGGTAAGCTTCACAATTATTCACAGTATTTAATATAACTGCCTTTTAAATGACGCAGATATGTGGAATTTTTACTCTTAAATGTAACGCTATATTTAAAGCAATGTTCCTTGCTTACGAGATACATTTATAACAGATCAACGAATCTACTAACGAATATGCAAAGTGCACATATCCAACGTTTTTCTGTACAGGTTATGTACTTAGCATGGGAGTTAATAGTGACCGACACAATATTATATCATGGTAAAATAATATTAGAAGAAATGGAAAAGGAAGAATATAAGGTAATAAAGGATATAAAGAAAGTATATTTTGATAGAGTACTAAATCGACGTAATGCTAATTTAGAAAAATATGTAAATCTGGACAAATCGAAGACTAAATTTCTAATTTGATATTCTTTACGTGAATCTATAGAGTAACCTGTATCTATAGAGTACCCATAGAGTAACCTATTTAAAGCGAGGCGCCTGTTTTGTCTACCGCGCCAACAACCCCCATTAAGCCGAGATCTTTTACTATGATACATTTGCGATACTATTATGATAGCACGATGGCTCTTGCGTAACTGGCACACGGTCGAGACGTCCGAATTAAACAGAGCTGCGCTTGTGCGCGACGTTTGCTCTCGCTCGTTGAGGTTTGTACGGTGGTTAGAAGGCGGGGTAGGTCAAAGTTAAATGGAGATAGATGGTTCCGGGCGGCAGCTCAGCGCGCAGCCTCCGCAATATCGAACGACCGCGCCCGCTCCGCCCCACGTGTTTCATTCACCGACTAGCCACGTGCAAAATTTCTCAGCAGATGCAAAAAAACCTTAAATTTCCATGACACCTTACTCAATTTTTTAATAACTTTAATAACACTAACAATCACTTTTATATTTTTATTGGCCCAGAAATAACACAAAGTGCCCCATTTACAATATATCTCTAACTAAAATATTGGCGCCCAACGTGGTTCCAATATGTGAGAGACTCGGGCAATATCAATTTGGACATGAACAGTACACGGGACGTGACTTCGGTTGGCCGATTCATCACATGCATTCCATATATCAGTCGGCCTAGATTGACGCTCGCGAGACTGGAACGACAGATAGACGGGAGCGCGTCGGGCACATAAAACAAATAATGCATATATCGTACACATTTCGATCGAACACCAATGCTGTAACAATTCAATATTTCTGATTAATATTCCTTAAGTAATTGGTTTTAGTTCATACACCCTACTTCCCTATATTTAATTCGCATTGGAGACAATACATTAACCTACTTTCGCACGTAATAATATAATGATATATACAGTTCATTGCATTGAAATGCATGCCGGTAATTATCGGGCAAAATAATGTGTTGGGCCACGAAATAAATGACGATCGGTAACCAATGACAACCACACCATTTGAGCTGAAATCCCGTCACCATATCTACGCACCGCAGACGATAATGTCCGTCGTAAATCGTCACGAACCAGGCAGATAAATGACTTTAAAAAGAAACTTTGATAACACAGATTTATTCTATTGGATATGGCTTTGCTCCTACCAATTTAGCTTTTAAAGTCTTGACTTTTATATACAATTTGATACATATCTATTTACTATTATCAAATCTGTAATAACAAGAAGAACATTTTAAGATCATCCAAAGTGAATAGTTTAAAAAAAAGGTTATCTATTATTATGCTCAATTTACTATAAGTTCACGGATTGTGCATTTTTGTCTTTTGCAAAATATCCCTGTGCATGTTATGTTCTATAAACGTCTGTCTAGGCCTAAGATCTCGTACGCTCCGTAATACGGAACGGGTAAGTCCAACGGCGCAGACATAGTTAAAGGGGGTTTACCGAGGCTGGGCCGTAAAGCCTTAATCTTACTTTATGTATGGTAGCGGCGAATATAGAAGTCAGCACTATTCTTACAAAACTATGTTTGTTCATATCACAGCACGTACCTTTCCTTTCAACTTTTGTACTGTGGTGACCTTTTTAAATTTACTTATTATTATAATTAACGTCATTTCCAGTCTTTCACCCCACCCTTTACTTCTAATTTAATTGAAATGTACAAATGAAAAGTCGACTAGTTAGAATACAATAATTACATAACTCATTAAACGTTACTCCTTCTTAAATTAATTAACATGTCTACCAATGACTACTGAACTACGAAAGTTATAGAAATTCTTCACATTTTGCATCGAAAACGGAACGTCTATAATGAAGTCGCAAACATCCCACTTTTTTATTCATCAACCTTTCGGCGTGTAAACCGGTAGGTAATTGGAATTTCGAAATTGGTAACGAATTTAGAAACACTAGCACGGTCCACCGACGTTAGTTTAAAAAAATATAAAAAAGAAACGGCAACGTGCAGTACCGAGCTGGCTGTATAATTGGGCTGACCCGGCATAGGAGGTAGTTTGACTGTTTGACACATTTTAATGTCTACCCGAGACCTGGTTTCCCCGCGCTTACCCGACACAAATATCTCTGTCCCTGTCTATTAAATACTATTGGCTACGCTTCACTTGTCATACGTGCCAAACATTAGACATTTGATTAATAGGTATACGTAAAAATATTTGTCATTCCCAAAACAATTATTACTACATAATTATAAAGTATCATTAACGATTTCAATTATTTAATTGCTTCAGTAAACCAATTACACAACCCGCAATTGTATTCTCGATACAATTATGTTTATACAAATATAATCATCTACGAATGTGTACTGTGTAGGTACATCACAAAAATAATTTCGTTGCGCACCATACCTATCGCACGCACCTAGCATTTTGTGACAAAAACAAACAAACAAACAAGCAAATACGGGACAATGAGGTCATTGTTATTCGTTACTGATAACACCGCTACCTAAAACTCGACCACAATGTAATTAGTATTATGTGCGCAATGTCCATATATAGCCATACTTCTTACATACATTGTATGCCATTTTAATTGCTTCAATAAAACAGAACGACAAGGCGTAGTACATTTATAAGCTTAACTTCATTGAGTACTAAAGGATTGCCCACTTCTATAGCGAAGCAATTGTTAAAAAATTAATTTTAAATCTTAAAAAAAGTATAATTTACTATATTATACAATTTATTTGATATACATATAAACTTGCCTACTTTGTATAAAAAACAAAAAAAAATATTTTTTTTGACTAATTTCTTTACTACATACAAAAACAAAAAAAACATGCTAAATATGGTGCATGATAATAATAAAGATGATGATGATGTCTATCATAATACCTGTCGCTGACAAAGATACTTCAAATACGCGACTCTATTCTACTACCTATAATAATATATCTTATATATTTCTTGAAACTACCCGCATTACACTTTATACGTAGTCGAATGAAAAGACATTTACAATATTTTCCGCTGCGATGTTCCTAAGGAAAAGTTCTTTGTGGTTTCCCTCGAGGAGGCTCGAGAGTGCCCCCTGCGTATTCTCTACTTCACCACGTACCACCGATACGCTCTACGGGGCACCTCGCACGTGGAGGCACTATGGGACTTTAGTTTGTGATATCGAGAGGGCGTCCTTTAATTAAACGTATACGCTTTCTTAGCTTTACCGTTTGAAGTATTCTGAGTGCCGTAAGGTGGCAGTTTTAGGTCACTGGTACATTTATAAATGCTTATTACATTCTTTATAACATAGTAGGTATACAAATGAACACGTGTCATTCATAAATATTACAGATAAAAAAGCAAGTATACTGTATTGAAATGCAATCGTTATATTACATTTGACATGTCGCTGTCATCGTCAATGTCATTTTGACCATGTCAGAAACTAAGAAGTTTGATGCTTATTACTTACGATTGCTATTAATTAAGGAGTGAGTGTAAAAAGAGAGATGATTTTTAAGACCGGCTGCACTTCTTATCTACTACAGTAGCCTTTATCTATTAACATCATTCAATACATACATATATTTACGCCAGGTCCCTTACGAGGTAGGCAGTGGGCACATGTCGTGTCAGTGTCGAATATCCCTATCTTTGCGGATCTGTCCTGCTTTTTCCACGTGCATCGTTCTCGTAATTCATGCCCACCGGTTTCGGTTACACATCATCAATGTAGACTGGTTAACAATTTGCACTGACATTCTCAAAGGTCATATCATTATCGATTTAAATATTGCAATACAGAAAGCATTCGAATCAATTACGAAATAACAAATCTTAGCAAAAACTAAAAACACAAATCTGAAAAATTCAAAACCTACACAGAGATACGGACATCTATAGTTAGGCACAGGCCACACTTTTATATTAAAACTTCGATGGTGAAGTCTCGAGCAAAAACTCACTATTTATATGTATGTAAGTACACGTGTAAGATTGTCCATACATGTTGAACTAGCTCGACGCATCCCGAACGAGTGAATGTATGATTCATGCGACGCGCAACCACCTTTGACCGTTTCGGATTCTGAATGCATGGAGCTGATAAGTTTCGCTGCCAACATATCTTATTAAAAGCTTTTATTATAAAAATACATGAAAATATTTTCCTTTTGAAATTTAACAAAAGTACCTAACATCTTATTCAAAGAGCTCATTCTATTTTTCCTTTTGGGAGTTTCTACGTTAGCGTCTGGCTAATGTTAAAGGAAGCGATTTTTATTAATTTACCTAATGTACAATTTCTGAAAGTTTGTTTAAAAAGTATATTAATCCTTTGCACTTGATTTTAATATGACCATGAAACAGGGGAAATAAAATAAAAAAGACTGCTGTTTCGACCGCACCTGTGAATAACTTCTTGCGAGTGGAATGCGAGTTCTTGCGAGTAAAACTTGTGTTGTCGCATACGCTGAGACATACGAGTGCAAACGGTCAAAACACTGAAACAAGCTTCGGTGCATTAAAACTGGTTTACCTTAGACAACCTAAGCCGACCTTCACCTACATTGGAAACCACGATGAAACAGTCGTATGAAGGAATGAATGATATATGCGACAGGGGAGCCATTTGCAAACCTCAGGGTCTTAATGAATGGAGTATATTCATAGTGTAAGGTTTGAGAACAATCGAAGTTGCAAACGAAATAAAATATTTGTAACACGTTATAAACTACTACGTTTAATTATATAAAAATCAATAATTCAAAATATACGGTTTAGAAAGTGGGTACAAAGTAATATGTACCCCCTTAGGGGGTAGGTAATTTTTTTCAGTATGGTTTATCTTACTTGACTGTATGTAATGTATACGTGTTACGAAAACGAAAAGCCGTATCTGTTCACGCAACTATAAAAATATTATAATTCGAAATTCAGCTCAATACGAAAAGGTTTACTGTAATAACCTTCGCACAATCTGTGGATTATTAAAAAAATGTAGTTTTGCACGATTATAAAATTAAAAATACGCCTTTAGTTTAAAAGAAGATTTTTAAAATATCAAGTACATCGTAACTGTACAAAAGTCACGTTTACGTCCTATGGAAATAGTTGGTGAGCCTATTGCCATAGACCGGACACAATTCCAGACTCCGAGACACTACTAGAAATTCTAAATCAGAAACATCTAATAGCACCCGACCCGGGATTTGAACCCAGGACCTCCCGATCAGCAGTCGCGCTTGCAACCATTCGACCAACGAGGCAGTAAAAATTTGATTTGTAAAAGACGATGATATAGACGCCATTATTATTGTTGTTGCAATCGATATATAGGCACCTGGACATTCTCACATTAAAGTAGTTTGAAAAGGATTTTAAGATAAATCATAATAATGCAATAATTTTCAGTTTCTATCTATGTTAATAATATCCTACGCTAAAACTTTATAACCGCTCGGAACATACGTAAAGTGACAACTTATTCAAAAGCTTTTATCATATAAATAAACAATAATATACACAGAAATAACAACGACAAACAACAACAACATTAGCAACAAACAGATCTAGCATGATGAATGCGTCCTCTCCAAGGGACCTGTTTACGTCCCGCTGGTACCTGAACTATGGTCTGTGGAGAGCGAAATATGTTATATTGGGAGTGACCTCAAACAGAGCGTTGGAAATTGCAAAGAGTTGAAAATAGAAGAGAAGGATACCAATTCAACAGTAGACAGATAATCAATTTTTAAAAAATAAAGTAACACATTACAGAGTATCACTTGCTATAGACGTACACAAAGTGAAACCAACACACAAAGATATTGCTAACAATAGCAAATGATTCCCATTAAGACGTCCATTAAAACTTCAAAGCTCAACAAGTAATTTTTATCCCCAATTGCTTCCAATCTATACAAAACACTCAAAGGAAAAACGCAAAGGCAACAAAATTCCTTAACGAAGTTCAGTGAGGAGCGCTGTCGCGACGCTGGTGCCGCACCGTAGTACAACTTTTCCACTTCCGCCGCTGCAAGAAGTTTTCTGCCGTTGAAGTAAACGTCAGAATGCGCAGCTTTCAGCTCGAGTTTACGGATTAAACTAATATTCGTTTGCATGAATTTTGCGCGAGGTATATTATTAAATTTTCTTCAAGAAAATGAGTTTGTTCCCTTCTCATACTTTTTGTTTATTTGGTACTATGTGTTTCCTGAATCACTTCTCGGTAATGGTGACTTGGAGGCGAAAAAACAACTACTATATTTAACTTCGCTATTACATCGTTCGTTCATTCGTGTTGGGGACCTCTACATCCGCAATATCCAGCAGGGGCCCGATCACGTGATCAATAAATGTTCTATAAGTTTTGCGGATGCGACGCCGCGTTAATTTGATCGATGGTACACGATGACATATTGCTGCAGGGAACCTAACTACTGAGAAAATATATTATCGTTTTATCGACTTGGTTAGAGTTTAACGCTATCATCATGAATCCATTCTAAGGGTCCATTAATGAACATGGGTTTCCTCACAGAAATGAGAATAGTCAAGACGGTTGTTTGTCACGCAGACTAAGGACGGGTCGACCGACTTCACTAGTCTTACAGAATATTAATGTGAAGACTAAGGTGGCCAAGTTTTAACACGACATTTTCTTCGCCATTACAGACAGTGATATATAATAAGCTTTAAAAAGCACATAATTAAAAACAAAGTCGTCCATTACTATGTATATAACTTTGAATCCCCCTAGCGGCAAGTTAAATTCGAAACTACTAGGCGATGCCTGTTTTTCAAACACTACAAAAAGTTATGAGAAATCTAAGCATCGGAATTCTCCGAACTCTTTTTCTTGTCGCATGTTATTAAAATGTTTTTACATTAAACTCTCAAGTACACTTCCTTGTCAGATCTGAATTACAATTACTATTCCGATCACAAAAGACCTGTTCCGAGAGACTAGACGTAAACAAGTTTGGTAGCGTGAGGAAATGTTGCCCGTAATAAATCTCTGAGACTTACATTAAACAACAAAACAGTCTCACGGCCATAAATCATATCATGACATCATATTATGTGGAGCAGTTGGTGGAATATTCGCCACATTCCGCTCTCAATAGTTTCAATAGAATCCAATATTCGACGTGCAACGCGTTTTATTATCGCACATCAATCTAGTCCAATTTGCGTTTCGGTGAATACATCCACTGTACGCAGAATGTCGGATGCGGAGCTCTCTTGATTAGTACACCGTTCCATCTTTTGTTTCTCTTCAAAAAGCTCATGCTGCTGCCAACATTTTGGTTCACTGAATACATTGGCTTATCTTTGAAACGATACAAGTCAAAAAAATCAGCTCCAATCACATATTTCAATTAAATATTTGTAATTCCCTTTGATTGTCTAATGAGTCTGTTGTGACCTCCCGATCTCTTCTTAGGCGCTTATTTTCTGCCTGAGCAGGTTAATAGGTTCAAGCACACTAGCGTCTATCTCTCTGTATGCGTTCTTGTAACTGCTATATGAAACGACGCCTTATAGGTATTTACATTTACGTAGTATATTATTTGTAATATCTTTCGAAGGGAGTAAGGGAATAACTAGGGACGATTTTATTGCTAACCATTTGCGTGTCGGAGATCGAAGGTATTGGTTACCTTATGAGGTAAAATGAGCTTATGAAATATCACAAATTCATAGTGAAGCAAACAAATTCATACCAAAAAAAAAGATAAATCTTATTTACGTCAGAAACATGATTTCTAATGTCAGAGTAAAATCAAAGTTAAATAACGTTAAAATTAAAAAACAAATATATGAACATAAAGCACAGCAAATGATTCACAACGGTCCGAAGACGACACTAGTCAATTAGTTTAATTCATTCGATGGAGCAAATCCGTTACAAGCCGAACCGACCATTGTCGGTCGTTCCACGAGGCAAGAGCAAAAAGAATATTCAATAAGCTTTTGACGCGCTATATTGAAGAGCCAGTATGGACGCTGAGTCAAGCTACTTTCCCAGGCTTTTAATGTCGGCACTACAAAAATGGAGCTGATTTCTTAAGTAACATTCTCATGCACGTATTTAGTGTGTTATTGACAAGTCGCTTAGCGTGTGAACGATTTAAATATGTATAGACTACTGCAACCTCGACACCTGAGAATAAATACAAATAGAAAATTTCGAAATGATCAATAGAAAAATGGAAAATGAGACTGAAAATATGACGTGTGCACCAGGCCACAAATTGTTTACGTAAAAATTATCTACGGCGGCAATATTGTAGAAAAAACGATGCAAACATTTCCGATTTAAAAAATTCACATAATGGTGAAAAACTTCATTTTATTATACGGCATATTTCCTCATCTCTGAAATCTAGGACACTGCAAGAACGCTGACTTCCTTTAGGCGAGCGTGTTGCATTTCACATCTTATTGTCGCTCGCCGGTCCCCGTCCGCTAAATTTTGAACAAACGTTGCCCTACTTCGGGCGAAACATTGTGCCTCTGGACCCATTTGTGATCTGGATCGGCCCGTAAAAGTTTTCACAGTACATTTCGGAAACTTTTTGATCACTACTGATGGAGAACAGTTTAATATCGAAATGTCATTGGAGAGGCCTATGTCCAGCAGTGAACGGAAGTAGGCTGATGATGATGAAGATTCTATTAATTGTAAAATATACAAACACTCTCGCCACATTCCGAGCATTTTTACCCCGGCTTTATCCTCCTTATTACGAATAACCTCAGAACAATACCATAGGTCATATGACCTACACAAATATATTGGTAACGATAACATTAAAAGTGCGATGACGTGCACAAATTATCGGAATAACTTTATGACACAGCCGACGTTTCCATTAAATAAATGATTTCATCGATCACCTGGCGAAGGTCAGATGATCAATACGGATGAAAATGATACATCATACAGTATAAAGGGTCTTAAACTACACATACTTGATCTATAACGGGGTCGAGGACATTACGAAACTAATTTCGAAAACTCACTCAAAATGAAAAATAAATTTATCCACGCAAATATTATAAATGCGAAGGTAATTGTGTCAGTCCAATTTTTCGCCTGAAAACCGCTAAACTATTTATAATTATTTTATTAATATAGTAATTAAAACTTTGAGGAAAAACCCCAAGGTAAATATGTTTTGCAATCTGTACAATTATTTGTAACAAAAGGTATAGTTTTTCCTGTATTAAGTTTTGGGGCCGGTAGAGGCGAGTTTATTTAAAAACAAATTTACTTTGCATACTTATTATAGAATTATGAAATTTTAAAAATTAATTTCAATAATAATAGCAAATAAATCAATATTGTTAACTGCATCTTCTAACGCGTAATATCTAACAGATTAGTGATAAGGTCTTATGCTTTCATCTCGAGTGTAACTATGAACACTGAATCTAACCTCATCAAAGATAAAAATACATACATGCAAGGTGCAACTTTCAGAATAACCGAACTAGTGTCGTAGGTGAAGTACCCTTGATAAATATGACAAGTAGAACTTTAATCAACGACAGTAAGGCTCCGGCAGAGATTGGCCTACTAATCACTTCTACTATTTAATTCTCTAATAATACTAATAATATCTAAGTAATTGTCTAACAGTACTGTACCTTTTAGTTGTAACCGTGGCGGACAGGACTTTTGGTGTACCTGCAAGTTGAAAATTACTGTCTGCACTCATTTAAGTTCATATTATATCATCACGTCAGATCACTTACGACGGAGGCAGAGAGCATCAAGTGCCAAATAGCTCTATTCTTTAAAATCTGAGGTTCTTCCAAATTATTTGCTCTCTTTCCAGTAGAGAGGTGAAATTAGAGAACTATTCATATATTTTTTAATTGAAGAAAATAGTAAAGAAGAAGGCAGTAGTCTCGGCTAGCCTCTGCCGCCAAAAGCTTAAATAGGACTGTTAGAATAGAACCCGCTCCTGCATTCCTATAGATCTGTTATTATCAGTCAGTCCTAATAGTATACGTTGTTAATAAGAATAAGTGTTAAATTGGTGACAGAAGTACAGGAATAGAGGATAGTTAGTGATATAAGGCTTTTTAGTCAATATTAGCAGTGATACTCAGTATCTCTACCATTTAGTTTAGGATCCTCGTCTGTTCCCAGCGCGCGTGTATCGATCGCGGGGCGCGGGCGACATGTGGCCCGCCGGTGACATATTGAGAGCTGTGCAACACATGCTTCCGTTAACCAGACACCAGAGAGCTTTTTTATTGCAACTTTAAACTCTCCGCAAAGTTTTCGCAAAACATTACAATAATATATTTTGGAACTATCTAAATGCAAATTTTTTTCTAACAACCACATACTATATTTAGACCGAGATATTTGTAATTTCGTGCTATCTGTCAGCTCCGTAATTGGCCTGGCGTGAATATAATGCATATATTTAACAACCACATTTTAAAATGTTATACTTTCGAACATGATTTATACAGAATCGATATTGTTTTTCATTGATGATGTGTTGCATTCGACAAGCGTGGTAGATCATGGCATCAATGCTTTTCATCCTAAAACCAGTTTCTAACTGTGGACTGATTAAATGATCAATGATGATGTATTGATATTATTTAAATGTGGTATGATTTTCTTTACAATCGAAATTCAAAAATCGAAAATATAATCGAATCGAAATCGAAAAAAATATTTTATTAGGAATATGTAAGGACAAAGAAAATAAAAAATTAATAGATATACCTGTTGGACACAGACAAATTTTTATCTCGTAATAAAGTGCAATAGATTTACATTAATGCAGTTTTGAAAAGAGAGAAATAAAAAGACGAAATTTTAGACCTTTTTTCTATATTTGAAGTATACCGAGATATGTCTAGAACTCTAGATACATTTTTTCAGGTATTTTGACGACTTAAAAAAATATAGGCTCTATAGTATAAACATAGTATACTACAAACATAATAGTATTGTAATATTTCATCAGAAACCTTGCAATAATAAATAATGTATATTATAGCTACGTATATGACTACCTTAAACAAAGTCACACCACCAACTGGCAGTTGAGGCCAAACTGGCACAGAACGAAACGTGAGTTCCCTGTCGCGATACCATCCGATCCAATCCCATGCGAGGCGGCGACCGTTCAATAAATTTAAATGCCATTAATTTTAATCGCACAAAGTCCACCGCCGAATTCCCACGAGGCTAACGAAGCGAGCTGGTCGGCCGCTTACGTGCCGCTTGCTCACCCGCCGAGCACACAAGTGCAGCTGATTGCGTTATGTTTTTTTTTTGCAAAAAACAAATATAACTATTCAGCCATTATTTTCTTTCTACTTTAGTGTCATCTACAAAAGGAAAATATAAGTTTAGCTTAAACTATTTACAAAAAATTGACGCAGGCAATTAATATAACAGTGAACGATAAATTATTATAATTAAAAAAATACCTCCATTATTATTGATTTAAAACGATATCATCGTACGATCGTCGTCATCGTCTTCGCTCGCCCTCCTCTCAATTGAGAGCGGGTCGAAGCAATCGCATATAATTCCCCGGCAATTTAGCGATCGGCTACTGCTGTGACGTCAACATTATATTAGGAACTCGCTGTCATTCAGTACAGAACCAAATTGAAAATTATTCAACGGTACTGTAGAAGTAGACTTGGCAAACGTAGCGTAGGACGGCCTCCAGCTAGCTGGAGTGACGATATACGCAGTGGCTGGCAGTGGTTGGATGTGAAGAGCTGAAGATCGAGCTCAGCCATTGAAGATGTCTAGCAATGGACGGAAGTAGACTGATAATGATGATGACTGTAGAAGCGATGAAAGAGTGTCGAACCACATATCCAATGCGAATGTTGATAAATGCAGGTGCCGAGGGGGACCACGACTCACCTATCTTAACTCAAATGATTAGTCAATTGGCTGATAAGAGACACAAAATATATTTTGACACAACACATATAGACTCTCTCTCTTTGTGTGCGAAAGGAATGATACTTGTTGAAAAAGAAAACGAACTGACAATCGGCGCTCTCTACCTATCCCGCGAGGAACTTGGCGTGATGATAAAATAATACATATTACAAACTTAATTTAAAAATATATGCGTTTTTTAAATAACTTAAAGCAGTTTTAGGGAATGGCATTGAATTGTATATTTACAAGGCAACTATGATTTCCCGAGGGGTGTAGAGGACAAGCGGGCGCTCGTAAAACTACTCGTACAGCCAGATGCACCATGCAACATTAAACTCTAGAATATTCTATCGATCTGCTGGAAACTTCGAAGGGATGCTGACAGTAATGAGAATATCTTGGAACATTAGACACAACAAAAAGAGTATTAAAAAAATGTAAAAATACACCGCCGTGTCAAAATATCCAGCAAAAACATGCTTATAATAATATATAGAAAACATGCTTATAATGAAATCGTACAATGTGAGGCGGATTTCAATTACTGTCATAGTTACACATTACTTTTTTTATTTTATACAATATAATGAGACCGCGGCCTCTAATGTGTTGTCTTGAATACTTCGTGAAATATTAGACTGACTGTGCGACACACGTATCTACCTATACATAACGTTTTTAGATATATATTAAAATTTCAACAAAAATATCCTGTATTTTGTATTTCATTTATGACGACTATTATAACTAAAGAAGAATATTTTTATAGCACAAAATAAAGAAGAAAAAATGTCATACTTAGAAGATATTTTGCGAAAGTAAATCAATAAGTATTTACGGTTTAGGTGACTATTTTAATTTGTTCGGTAGAAGAACCAATAAATCTACTTAACAAGATCATATACCAGTTATTAAAATTCTAGTAAGCGTTAAAACGCAATCCTCAAGAAAATCCAACATAAAAGAAAAAAGAGAATGGAAAATTTCAGTAAAAACCATCATGACTGATTCTTTTTGTAAATGGGGCACGTCATGAAGGCCACTTTATACATTTTTTGTAGTATCATGTGACACTTGCTGTGCTATTTAGGCGAAGTAACATAATAGGCAATTTTTTTTCTTTTATCAAACGACCCGACGAACATTGAAAATACAAAGAATTTTGCTTTGAAAATAGTGCCTCATTTTAGCGCGACAACGTGACCCCAAGATCAAAAAACGTTACTTATTAGAATTTCGGGCAAAATCCCCAACGTGACTGATTTTCGCTCAAACTTACCATGTACACGAGCAAAATCTCATACTTTTGTGTTTCTAAAGCCGAACTGTCTTCCATACTCGTGTCTTGTCCGTGGACCTCACAGTAAAAATTTCTTTAGCCAAAAACATTACTTTAAACACACTTCCGTTAAAAAAACAAAATTCCTGATTGATTAACAAAAGCCCTTTGACAGAGCAAAAGAAAAGACGATGATACTATTTCCATCTCGCTTCTTTCTAATTAACAGATTAACTGTGTGGATTTTTGGCATATTTTAATTTCTACTTTTTAATTATGTGGAATCAAGTATTACGAAAACCACAGAATCTAACATATCTATTCAATTTTTTTACCGCGTAGCCGTATTAAAATCAGTTAAAGTACCTACATGCTATTATTTACGTTAAAACAAAGGGCTAATTGTCATTCAGAGAGCTCTTTTACAGAGGATGTAGACACGCAGACAATTTGATAGCACAGCCCAATTTGTACCGCTTAATAATGAACGTCCCACAAATCGGTCGATGGACATTACTAGCACAAAAGAGAATCCACAGTCCAATTTTTCTTTCTGATGAACAATTTCTATTCCAAGTGCGTTCAATAATCAAAACTTCCTCCGTCGGGCCGATCAACACATGTCGACATATTTGGTGCGCTGGTTACGGAAACGCGGGGATTCAACGCACTCTGCATCCGGGCTGGTTATATTAGGCGCATGCGCATGTATGTATTGTCTACGTCTCGGATAGCAGTGGGACGTGCCGCACGCATCTATGGCGAGTTGGCTAATCGACAGATCCATCTTGCTAACCGCCCGCGCGACGTGCTTGTTCTTCGAGAAAATCCGATAATTAATCATGACCCACCGCGACGAATTTGTAAATACTCATTAGATGGTTCGATTGAAAAATTAACAGAAAAGAAAAATTTTGCGTTAATTTGTATGAAACACGATTTTGCCGAATAAGTCATAGATATATTGAAATACATGAAATCTTGGACATATATTCATTTATTTATTTATTTATTTATTAAAAGTTACGCCAACAAGGTGAACACCATCCGAGTTAAATAGGTACACAATGCAAATCACTAGAACTAAATGTCACCTCAATTATAGGCGCAAACCACATGATTAATTGATTGAACTACCATTTAAAAAGAGTTACAACAATGTCGAATAATTAAAAAGTGTCAGATAGAATAACTTAAACTTATATTCTATTAATATTTTTGAAATCTATAACTTTTCTAGTACAACCAAACTTAATATTGGGAGTGATTTATATAGCAAACACAGTCATTATTATTATCATCTTCGTCATCATCAACGTCGTCACCAAAATCATTATGATCATCACCGTCAGCTTATTCTATTACACTGTTGGCTTCAGACAAGTTTAAACTTTACAGTAGGTATACAAGTAAAAATCTTGAAAAACACTTTAAAAAACCTGAAACTTTTAAAAGCTCTACAAATATCTAAACGCTATAAAATTATATAAAAAAAAAACAATTGCAATATACAATATACGGAACAAATTATTTGGATCCGGCGCCACAGAGCGTGTTCCGTAACGTCTAGGATCATACATACATATGTATGTACGTCACAGATCATTAAACGCGTAAGTGCGAGATCACAGCGCGAATCGGATTACAAGCCGAACGTAATACGATCGTGCTAATTACTCGCCTCAAGGAATTTCACTCTCAATCAGCACCCTGCACGCCGCCTGTTACCGCGAGCGGCGACAGCTCCGCTAATAGCATCGGTGAAGAATTAATTTGAGACTGTAATCGCATCAAATGCAAGCCGCAATGGCAATAATCCTGCAAGGGGTAGCAGCTACCATCAGCGACAGCGATGGCATGGGACTTTCTTCACATAGAAAAAATCAAATCACATTACAAGAGTACTATCTGCAATATTCTATTAGTTTAAATTTGCTGCCTCTCTGCGGTTAAATTGTCTCTGCCAATGCCTTGAGGAAAAGACGTGAGGTTTCAAAATAATTCAATATTTGTATGTCTCAGCAGGTAAGGAAACGACAATTAGGAATATTAGAATTCTCTAGTGAGTTTGTGAAGTCCACCAACTCACACTTGGATTGTTTCCTCAGCCGGAGAATATACCCATGTCTCACATTGAATTGATAAACGGGCCACACTGACAATAAGCAATGCATAACTAGATATATTATTTTATATTAAAATCGTTAAGTATAGCCTTTGCGAGATATTTATACGCCTGCTTGAATACAATCGAAGTCGATTAGGTGATTAAATATCGTCCATTTTCGGACAATATAAAACAACATAAAGAAATAAATCTTTTTATTTTAGCGAGGACGTTGACGAAATTCAATGAACACGAGATAATTGCATTCGTCTCTGTTACATAATTTCACGAATTCAAAACGAGTCATCTCCCTTTCTCGCACGCTCGGACGCTTCAGTCCGAAAGAGACGAATATCAAATCACAGCCGACCCTCGCAATCCGTTGCACGCTCGAGACATAATTTGATCGCATTAATTAATCGCATGACAACTTTTCTGGCAGCGTCGAGTCGCAAATTAATTTTGACAAAGCAACACGACGACGGATCCCAAAAAACGTTATACATAACAAATTGCTATATTTTATGTAATCAGTTCTTTCCAAATATCAAAAATATTTATGATACCCTAATACATGTACCTATATTTTATTTTCCGTAAACATTATCAAACAGGTTATTGTATTTCTCACAAAAATAATTAAATGCATCTCCAACATAGCGGAACGTACAAACAAGAACCGCAAAAGATAATGCAAGTTAATAAAACAAAAATTATCATTAAGATATTTCTTAAACACTATCAACAAACGCAGTGTGAAAGAAAATATAATTTCATGTTTAACGACGTAACAAAGAAGTAGAAATAATAGACGTATTAGTAGTCATTGTCCCTTACGGATATTCATTTATAGACTTTAAAGAAATACATCGGTGCTCTCTGCTTACCCCATAAAAGTGTTATAGTACATAGTATAGTATAGTATGATTATGAAACCTTTAGACAACACACACAGAGGTGACTAGTCACTTTAACCATATCGATATTGTTCATATTATCTTAACAATTAAATAACAGGTTGTTATACAACGTGACGCTGTACTTGCAGTATTGATCTGCTGCAGGCATAAGTCGACCTGTAATGACGCGTGCGGTTCTCCGCGGCAAGGGCTACAAACGAGCACTTTGCGTCTACGACATTTACGTCTTCCACAGCTCTTTTATATTTCCTATTTTAAACATACAGTTCATTTTAAGAAGTGTCTATATAACAAGCCGTAATGTATTTTTTGCATTTTCTATTCTATATTTTTGGGGGTACACATTTATCAATTATATTATATTGCAGAATTATATTTATTGTAAATAATTATACATTTCATTTTCTTTATTACCTACTGCAATACACTAGACAGATAAAATGTCCGCGCCGTCTTCCATAAAAAATGTCTGGCAAATTGCATTCTGTACCAGCATCGCATGGGGAGATGTGGCGAAACAGCGAAGACCGATTGTTTAAACAATGATGATTCTGATGATAAGAATGGCAAAAAGCGTTGCAAAACTGGTAAGCAGTTTGCAGACTGTGGTCTGTACAGTATTCCCGCCCACGCACGCGATAGCACAGATAAGAGGGACGGTCCACGCGAACGTCCCCGACGCGGCAACATCGATATCTAATGATGTAACACACACGAACGATAATTTGTACGGTAACGAGGTTATCGTTGATTAATTTGCACGCGACCGAACGATTACTATTACCGCCTAAGATTTTTATATATTCCATAATAAACAAGTAACGAGTCATTTCGTTCCAACTACTTCGGTGTTTCGACCAATTTTCTAGGGTGCCACACAATTTAGAAGACGTAACGGTGAAGGAAAACACCGTAAGGAGTCTCTACAGCACAGAGTACTCCAGAATGTGTCCAAAGAATTTGAAATCTGCCAATCTATACTTGGCCAGAGTAGCAATTTCTGACCTTTACTCTTCACATTACGAGATCTGTGTCCAAAGTAGCTCCTACGAAAAGGCTGATAAATGTCCTCAAAACAAATAAGCACAGAGAGCATTAGTAAGGAACACCATTGGATGATTACAAGCTAAATTCCGTTTTGTACCTAACTTGACAATAGGGCAAATAAGATGAATATCTGCTAAGGTCTTCATTAATCCACGTTTTTCTCGGTAATAACATACAATGTCAGAGGAAAGTCCAACACAACCACATGTCCCACGCGGAATTAGTTAAGGGCACGTAAACTAATAAATAACTACACCCTCTTCAAATAGAGCTATAGCAGAAAATTAAGAAAGGCATTCTGCTGAAGGAAGTTGATTGGATTGCCACCCCTCCCTTTGACGCAGAAATAATCAGGCTCAGGAAATTGAGAAAAAAATATTATTGCTAAGTTGATTTTTTAAAGAAATTTTTCCATCTTAGAAGTTTCAATCAGGTTGTAAATGCAACGGCCAATGTTAACTTCCAAACTTTTCTCTACCATCATTGTCATGTTGTTGAAACATTTGTAGGTTTTGTTAAAAAATAATTGTAATAAAACACTGTAAATATAATAAATAGCAAAATGTGTACATATTAAAATCAATAGATATTAAAAATTTATGACACAAGTAATTTTAATTATTATCAGATGGAGCCAATGCTAGCAGTGACGACGTTAGAGTGCAACTTTATGATCATCTTCAATCCATATTAATATTATACACGTGAGAGTGTGTCTGTCTGTCTGTTACTTCTTCACGCATCAACTACTGAACCGATTTAGATGTAATATTATCTCAATAATAATAAAACGTGCCATTAACAGCTTAAGAGCAGCAAACTTTGGCAGGATAAACAAATTCTTGACATAGCAATAATAATGTTAGAAACAACGTTATGCAAAAAGGCTTACCGAATTGTTCGTACCATATACTGCAACAATTCTATAATATCGTATTCGATCAGTAAATTCAATATACTTTTAGAAAAGAGAAATTTAATTTTCCTTCAATATATGTATACAGCTCGCGTCGCAAGACACCGCGCAGTCTGCGAGCCGCTAAGGGGAGGAAACATTAACCCAATTCCCATCTGTTGTCTCTGTCCGAGCCTCTGTTTCAAGCCGTTCTTTGCCTACAGATAGTCTAGATTGGTTGTAACTCACACACACACAAAACAACACAAGTGAATGTCTTACTTACATTACACAAAACAATAATGCAACGGTTTTCTGGTATATTACTTTTTGAGTTATGAATTTTATTTTGAAATCAAAAATACAGCTTTCAAAAGTTACCACCCCGACTTCGACGGCCTTAACCAGTCTCATTCTAGGAAGTACCTAATCCGTGTCCAACAGCGGAACAAAAAAGAGTTGATAGTGAGGATGAATTTGAAAAAAAAAAAAACAAATTATAACTGCCAGGAAATATTCATTGTATCCAATAAAATTAATACACAAAAATTTTAAATTTAAAAATAGATGAGGAATTGAATAATTATTGTAATACATATAATATACCTTTTCAAATCCTCATATCTTAAAATCTGCAACGCATCTTTCAAAAGATACAAATGAATACTGCCACGATCCACCCGTAGAACGGAACGATTTATCTTGTATGCAATTAATGCCCCGCGGACTTATAGCGTTATTTAGAGGGGAATTAGACACGGCAACAATATTACAATTAAACAACTGGGGAACAGCGTACGGAAATCAATCCCCACATCATCGGGTCGCTCTGGGCGTCGACTCGACTTACAAATATCTAGGTCGTAAATCACATCCCAGAGCGCGGGGAGCGTCTTTTATTGGACGCCTCCAGCTGCGTCTCCAGTGTTTGCTTTCATTTCTTTTTCTACATCATCCACTCCACTGTTTGATGGCCCGTTAATTTATACGTGTATCAAATTTATTAACGTACGTATCTATATTATTAACGTAACGTTAAAATTTAAGTACCTTGTAAATATTAAGGGCAGTATCTCTTATAGTTTTATTTAAATGTAATTGCTGTAACACTGAAACCACAACTACCAAAGGATTAAGTTACAGAGAAGTCGAACGAACTAAAATCTGTAGCGACATCGTCATCTAGCAACACTGGTTTACTTCAATGAAATTGTGTAATAAGGAAACGTAACGAACTGTTAAAGGGGAAATTGTTCATTTTTACACCATTCTCGTCGGTGCAAAGTGAATTCCAAAGTACAAAGCAGTCAGACAGCTAGCTATTTCAGTTGTCACACAATGTGCAGTCGCTAACGAGGCGCTAACAAACCCGGACTCAAATAATTGAACGATTCTTTTGCGCGGTAAGCTTGCGTGCTCGGCGGGCAGGGTCGTGCCGACTTCATTGTTTGATTAGATTTCTGATTCGTAAAGCTTAAGCAACACTAATTCAGTTAAAAAACATTATATCGAAGCAAACGCCAAAGCGATGTATTTTAATAAGTATTCAACAATTTTATGGCCTCCCCTTAAGTAGAAGAAAGGCAATACTCTATGGTCATCATCTCTTAGAATGAAAAGCATTATCACCTCAATAACCCATTCTAGTCAAATCATGAATACCATATTTACCATGCTCTGAAAAACAATATGAAGAGAGTAGCAGACAAGCAAGCAGCAGTTCTAAGCGACCGCTACCGCCCATTATCACCAGCAACCGAATTTGAATAGGGACTGTTGAAGGTGGACAATTAGCGTTAAAATTTAATATAGGTATTAAAATACTAGGTGATAAAAGAATATTACTTTATTATTCCTGGCATAAACAGCACAGTCGGAGATGATTAACAGAATTCGACATTTAC
Source organism: Parelbella ahira ahira (assembly GCA_018244795.1). NCBI lineage: Eukaryota > Metazoa > Arthropoda > Insecta > Lepidoptera > Hesperiidae > Parelbella > Parelbella ahira. The sequence continues at coordinate 6,855 of DWME01000097.1, read as the reverse complement.
CTAATCACACACTCAGTTCTGAATCGCGGTAAACTATCAAAATAATGTACACTATTATAATTACAAGATAAAAAAGAAAACATATTAAAATATTTAATGCGTTACTGGAAAATAATATTACCCAAAGTGTTTAAGTATTAAAACGATAAATACCTGATTGTCACAGAATTTCACTCAAAAATTAACGTTATGAAAGCAGGTAATCGGGTTTTTGAATCTGCGTTCGAGATAGATCTAAGGATCCCCTTGGCGTTACAGAGGCAGTAACGTAAGGAGTTTACAAGTTGAGTTAGAAAACTCGAACGTTTAAGTTATACAATAAACATATCTTACTGTGGTTAGAGTAGTATTTACCACAGCAAAAATCATTATTATAAAATCTCCGTAATTTCAAAACAAAGGAAAAAGCTAGAAGACGTGTGCTTTTGCGATAAAACAACGACTCAAAAATACATTATATTGACAGAGATTTATATAATAAAATTAAAGACTATAGAACCAAACAAGATTTTTGTTATTCCTATAGATATTAAATTTTCCTTATAACCGACGATGATAAGAAAGTTAAATCACAAGTCAAACTAAAACAATATCCAGAACGCAGAACAAGATCCGATAAAAGACATTTCTATAACGCTCTTTGTTTAAAAATTGTAAATATAATACAGATTATAGATATGATTGCTTAAAAAACTTTTAATCTGCTATCATCAAATCTCAACCTATTGGAAACTCAAATTTCACAATCGCTAGCTACGATTATGACAATTCAATATCGCAGACGTGCAGCATTCTCTGAGTATCAGCGGAAGACGATTACCGGTATACTTTTTATAGGAGCTTTCCGATTCGCAATTTGGAGGAGTTCCTTACGGGCCGCTCTTAAATATTTTATCTCCATTGAATAAATTTTGGCGCTTAAAAATTTCGCTCCGATTACAATCATGCCACCTTCTGATTTTTTCTCCTACTTCTAAGTCATTCACCCTCGACAGAATTGCCGTGGTTTTGTGATGATGCAACTATATCTATTTATAGCAGTGATAACCTAGTGGTTAACAATTAAGTATCTAACTCCGATGGTCCTGGGTTCAAATTCATGGCGCGCAACTCTTTACAAAAGTACTTTTTAATTTAAATATCACTTGCTAACGGAATTTATAAAAAAAAAACATTATAAGGTGTGTGAAATTTGCCAACCCGCACTTGGCCAACCTGGAAGATTATGGCCTTATCTTATGGCCCCTCTCATTATCAAGGGACACCCATATTCCAATCGTGGAATGATAAAAGGGTCCATGGATATTGATCGCATTTAATCTAGATAATATAATCTCGCGGTACGACTCTATTGATTGCTGTCTTAATTTTCGCCTAGAAAAAACCTACTCCTGAGCTCCTGCACTTTTTTCTAAATTTAATGTAACACGTTCCTCCTTTATGTAAATTCATATTAGGTTATAGATGCGATTAAGTCTCGATGAATAGCAAACAGCCCATAAATAAAATAGAATAATCTTTTGATTTCCGATTTTTGTTTCATTTGTGAAAAAAAAATACAACCAATATCCAGCTCTACAATATCTTCCTACGCTACGTGATGATCTGAGACTATTTGAATGTTCCTTTCCCATGCCAGATGTTATTTAACTAAAGACTGTGAGAGTGTGTGTCTGTATAAAAGTGGATGCGAGTGTGTACGCATACTTTATATTATATATTTATGTAGTTCACGTACGTGTGTGTGTTAATTCAGATGCTTGTGTGCATGTCACCAAGAATTTAAATTATATAAGTGCGAATTTCGTTGTAAATTTATCAACTTGTAATAACATAGAAGGAAAACGCAATGAATCATAATTTAATTAAAATAATCCAAACGATCGCCAAATCCCCGACATAACGTGAGTCACGGAGGCACCGAAGCAATATTAGCGCACCCTCGCCCAGGATCTACGGGATTTGGAGGGTCACGGTGGAAGTGGATCGCGGCACGACACCGATAGCCACGCAAATGGGTTTTTTATTCAAAATATAACAACGCTTATGACAGAAATATATTTTTACCAGTATACTGTACAGCTAGAAATGGTTATTATGTTAACATATGGTATATGAAATGGATATTAATAACACTCTAATTTTGAAATTAGTTTTCATGTCACTTTCTAAGGCAACTCAACTTTCCGCTTATCCTGTAAATGACCTAGTGTGATAAATAATAATAGTAATAATTTTATTGTAGGCTTCTTTAACATTATTATATTTAAAATACGTATTATTTTATTATGAACATAGCGATACATCTCGGTAAGTCAATAACCTATTAAACTAGTTCTGCATCGCGCTGACACCTACATCGTCCAGATACAACAAATAATAAAATCGACCTATACAGAGTTCCACGCAACCCAATGTTTACATTACAACGCCATTTACGACCTTTTGAAGCAAAATGTACGAACTAAATTCCTCTGAATTACTGCTAATATATATATTTCAATCTTGTTTAATTACAAACTACCGACATATTATTATTGCATATTGCAAAGACTGTTGGTTTTTAGGTGGATATCACAATGAGGCAACATCACACCTGTTACCCCGAAAGGATAGGCAGAAAAGTGTACACTAGCGTTCGTTTCAACATTTACATTTACTTCCCACCGTGGAATAACAGGTGAGCTTATTGTCATACACCGATCACAAATCCAGACTACGGGATGCTACTGGGAATTTCAAGTTAGAAAAACCCGACAGTCCCAACAATACAATACATAAGAAACAAGCAGTTTAAATATTCTAGCGAATGGTTTTGGGGTGTCTATCTCGTCTAGAGCCGAAGGCGGGCGAAGTATTCATAAAAACTAACAGGCTGCTAGGATTGTTCGAATTACATACATATATAAGGATTGTAAAGCAAGCAAAAATATACAATGAGATTTCAAAACCTGTTTTACAATTCTGAAAATATAAAAGTGTAAGCCGAAAATATCTAAACACTATTCATTTTTATCTATTAAAAAAGGAAGGTAGGATGCACAAAACGATGAAAAAATATAAAATACAAAAATGAAAAAAGAGATGTACAGTGCCAATATTGATGGGTGCCACTACTGACGGAGACCAATATGTCGGCCTATGTTGACCAAAAAGGTCATGTACTCGCTAACGGAAAGGTTAAGAATGCTCGAAACAGTCTTGCGTTAATGAACTCAGCCTACACCGTAAGTGACTTGACCTGATGTTACATAAATAATGGTCAACTATAATCTGTAAAGAAACACGCTATATTCAAATTATAAAATAAAAAAAAATCGATCGTGTCCACACTGACCCAAAATGCCTACGCAATTACAATAATAATATCATGTGACTCATATTTTGTATCGGCTCAATATTAAAACAATGGCAGCCGGTGGGCGTGAACTCGAGATGGAACATGAAAGAGAACATTAAAAGACCATATGGGTCCAATTTCAACTGTCCTTTTAATGCCCAGAGTCAGAACACACGACAACAATATGGAACCTGATCATTCAGAACGTTTTATTGTTACTTCTCCCTTCCTTCCCGGCGTCTGCTATCTATCAAACTACATATAAGCTTTCACATGCGATGTCTTAGTGCGATAATAAATTATACCCAAAAGCCATCATTGCGTCAATGTATCTGTTATCCTATATTCACTTAATGCCTTTTCCTCGTGGTGTCGTACCGTAGTATATTATTTAGCCCACCTACAACACAATCTCGCTTTCTAGATTGATTGGTAGAGAATGCATTTAGGCAGTAAGTCCGAGCTTTATTTAAATTAGTTATAGGTATAACGATAAAGAATCAATACGCTTGATGTAGTTCTTTTGATTCCACCACTAGCACTATACTAGCACTAGCTGTTATAAATCCATTTCACCATAAAAAATATAAATTTAATTATTTAACGGTCCGTTCTGATATGATTGCATATACTTAATATGTGGCAGTTATAATAACGAAATATTCATTTAAAAAAACTTTATTTCAGTCATTTACTATCGCATAAATAATATCCTGTTATTACCCTAACAATTAGGGTGTGGCAATCTTGGGGTTGCAATTGTAATTAACGTAAACGGGTGCGGCATAAGATCCTTATATTTGGACTTGAACTCTGATGTTCGGAGCTTAAGAATTAAGAATTGATGGCGAAAAAGATAATTATGAGAAACAACATTTATTAAAAATAACACAAACACACAGAACGAGTATATTAAACCGCAATTTAAACAGTACTGACGACGATAATTTTATTTCGTCTCTAAATGAGTCAACCATTTTACTTGTAAAAAATGTGGGGGAATAAAACAGAACAATTAAAAATTTTGTGTCACTTGAGCAATGTTATTGAAATGGGTAAGTCAATACTCGTGGGGTCCGGCGCGTGCGTTAATGCGGTGTAGAAAGGGGCGACATGAGGACTAACAGTTCAATGTGATTGTTGAAATGAACATGACCTTCTGAGGTATTCTCGGAGCGCTATAATAAGGCTCGACTTGTGATAAAATATAATCGATTTATGTTTTTACAATTTCCTCAGTGATCCTAGGCTCGATCCCTAAGTCGGATACCATTTGTTTTCTCTAACTTGAAATATTAGTAGTGGCTCAGAGTGTATATCTGTGCCCAGTATATAGCAATACCCTCATCCTCTACCCATATTAAAAATGTCCTAGGATGATGGTGACCACTTATAATCAGTTAGCTTAGTCACTAAATAATATTCATTAAAATATATGCTTTTCAATTTTGCAAAATTGTATAGAAATTTGCTAATATAAATACATAGTGCTATACTACATTCAATCATATTAACTGTAAAACAATTTACATAAATAATTAGTGATATAAGCTCTGCAAAAAGCTGAAATAACATGAACAATTTTTCAGCAGAATTTTATAATCATTGCAATTTAAAGCAATATCTCAAGCAAAATTAATATTAATATTTCAAGTACAATTACATTATATTTAAAAGTACAATTACATTATATTTAAAAGTACAATTACATTATATATTACAAATTGTTATAGTAAGAGTAATATTAATATTTCAAGAATAATAAAAAGTACTATTTTATTGACAATACTAATAAATGTTGTTTTCTGAATTAGCATACTGATTAAGGATGCCTCCATGGTCTCACAATCTAGTACTGATAGTAACCACATTAAACAGACAACTAGTCTCTGAGTTGAGCAAAATTTAAATTAAACATTTAAGGTACAAGATTTCTTAAGCTCTCTATTACCACTATATTGGGTGACCCAGGACCTTCATATTTCATTAAATATAATATATTCTGAAAAACACACATACAGTTGTAATAACCTGCCACAGAATAAAAACTACAGTGTAACAGATGAAGACCTTAAATCCTTCTCAGTCTATTAAAACACTAGTGTTTCTAATAACAACTTATACGGAAGTAACTGATTCTAACAGTCCTATTTGAGGCAAGTAATCGATGTCCATGGTTTGCAGCAGTCATTGCTGATCTGCTCATATACTTATTCTCTTGACTTAGAAAACAGAAGGCCTTTATCCAATAACAGAACGAAAAATGATTTGATAATTAAAATAAAATACAAAACAAGGTCAGAGAACTAGAGAAATAAAATACTTTAAACTATGCCACAATATAATGATGAAATATTTGTTGCTACAGACTGACAGTGTCATCATAAAGTTTTTTTTAATGATATAAAGTAGTTTGGATCCATGTTAGCCACACATTATTAAGGAGCCACTGTGGTGCATAGATACCTATACCATAAAATGCCTGTTTCCATTCTCATCTTAATGTAAATCATTAGATTTCTTTTAACATTAAGGTAAAAATGAAAAAGTTAAAAGTTTCCTACCAAAAAATCCAGCAAAACTTTAGAAGTCCAGCTGTTTCATAGATACATAATATATTTTAATATGGAATTTATAAACGAAAAATATATTTCAATTTGATTCGATATTTTTCAGCGAAATTTCTAAGTGCTGTTCACATTTAATTATTGATAACGCGTTATCAATTGTAAATAAGAATGAAATTATCAGATATTATTTTCAAAAACAAGATTTGCTGAAAAACTAGGTACTGGCTAGAAGTTCATCGCACCGCACCCTCGCCGGAGACATTTAAGGGGTGAGCCCGTAGTATTTACTACCGCCTGCTTCCAACTCTCGCTAGCCAACGGGTGCATATTAAGTCGCCAGTTCATATTAATATACAGATGCTTTAATATCAACAAGTGATCAATTCATTCCGCGGCACTCACCTCCTAATACCAGAACGCAAACTGCAGCCGCAACTCACGACCCGACGGGATAAATCCTTGCACAACCACACTAAACTAAAATTCTATGCAAACAAATTACACAAGCACTAACGGTTCACCACGACAAGAACAAAAAACGGTCCTAAGAACAATATCAAGGCAAAATTAAGTCATGAAACGTCCAATAATCAGACACAAAATGAAAAAAATGTAGCATCTCTTTGAAGAGAACAAGTACAGAGTCCAGACAACCTCCACTCCAAAAATCTCTAGAACACTAAAAAAGTTAAGTATAGGGGGGCGCCACTGCCGTGGTTTAGCGCAAGCGCTGTCAAATCCAATTTTATAGACGAAATGACCTGGATTCATTACATACTACAACTGTGCTTACAGCAAGTTCAATACATCAGATAAAAACAAATCTTTAAATAAAAATCCCCATTTGTAAAATTATTGTAGTAAAATAATCAAAGGAAATATCAAATTTACATTAAAACATTAGCATCTATGACAGTTGTGGCTGTAGATCAAAGTCACGACCAT
>DWME01000096.1:0-47461 GCA_018244795.1 Parelbella ahira ahira | reverse complement strand
TAAACGTAACTGGTGAAACGTGGGAGTGTACTACACTCCTCTGCCTACCCCTTCGGGGATTACAGGCGTGATGTTACCTAGTTTTACTATAAATCAACAAAATATACTTCTTAGAATCTCAAATTGAAGAAAAATTTATATTATTGATGTTTATCATTCTTTTAACTTTTCGTTTAAAGCGCAAGCGAAATTTTTGACTTCAATCTCTTAATAATTCGTTCAAATCCTCAATACTGTGGTGGTGATACAAATGAACACGGAATATTCGCGAACATTCTGGAACCAGAAAATACATTTAAGGCGGAACCGACTGTGAGCGGCATGGCGAAAATCCTTCTTCCTTAATACTCGTTCCCGAATTGCCAACGGTTTAAACGCAATAAAACGTAAAACCCAAAGGAATACACGAAACATACTTTCTATTCGTTACTTGCACGTGCTTGGAACATTTTTACCATGACATGGCCTGTGTTCAAATAGAGAATGTCTTCAAATATTTAAGGTACGGCCTGGACACGCATGCCACTCCACAATTTATATTTAAACATAACACGCAATGAAGGTCCACTGTGAGTTTTATAATGTTTCTTTTATTATTACTCATGTACTCGAATATTTGAAACGGTTGAAACAGTCAAAATAACATTATTTTATTCAGTATACATATGTATTATAGGAATTAAGTACATCGTGTACTTTAATAGGCTGTCATTTCTCTTTTTTGCGGATATTAAATAAATATTTTCTATTTCCGTACGTTTCAACTATTAGAATTGTATCTATTAATAATGATTGCTACTAACCAAAATCTAAAATGATATGTGTATTTTACCTGTATGTCTCTTGAGTCAATATAAATGTTTTAAAAGACGATTTACGTAGAACTGACGATTCGCCAGTTCTTCAACCATTGCCTCATTTCCATTTAATGCAGGTTTATTACAACTGCTATCGATCTTTATAAAAAAATATAATAACTACTTAGTTCTAATTAACTGCAACAGATAATATAAGAATCGTACAACTAATCTTGTAAAATTTTGTACCTGGCCTATACGAACATCTACAAATTAAAATTCTAGCAGATTAACAAACTTTAATGTGTACTTGTGTGAATGTATTATAAACTTTATCCATTGTTATGTAGTTTGTAAATATTTTAGGAACTTAGGGATGACAACTTGTAGTACTATGCATTAATATTTCCTAGCCAACACGTTTGACATAATTTGCTCGTAGTAGGTAGGTACTTACTAGGCATTAACATTTGCTAGCAACGAAGCGAGGAGTTGCGAAACGTTGGTTGTTGTGAAACGAAATAAACAGAATAGTTCTGTATTGGTCCTGAATTCAACAAAAATTACCTAGATAACATGTTAAGGCTTCTAATAATGATTGACTTTCGTCTACATAGACATACAATTAGGTATAAAGAAAAGATCTTTCTTAAGAAAACTTTACTGTACATACGGTCTAAAAGCGTTGTTTAATCCATGCACTTTTTAAGTAAGTTACTTTGCTAATTGTAAGTCATTACAAAAATATCAAAAAAAGGAACCTAATATTGTGTTAATTCCAGGAACTGATTGCATAATATGTACTTACTGAGAGTATTGTTAATTTTAGTTACTACATTTCACATTCTTTCCGCTTTTATGTTTAGTAATGTTTACATAAGTTTTTTAATAATTAAAAAAGATCACATTATTGTGGCCCGTCCTAAATAACGAAATAATAATAATACGATTGTGTGGCACATATTACTTTGTTTAAATAATAAGATGTCTGTTAATAACATTCATCAAAGTTTCTCTTATGCTTCTCTGAAAAACATTTAGAATTAAGCCTTAACAGAAGTTCTAGAAGCAAAATAATTCATTGAATTCAGTTTTCCAAGAATATAAATGTTGTCTGTAAGCCGAACTTTAGTTTTCAGAGTAATATCAGTCATTGTGATGAACAAAGATGAAGCTCTTACGCTAAAAAAATTGAAAGCATTATATTATTGTAAAAGCCTCAAAATCACGATGTTTTTTAAAAATCTTCGATGTTGTTACATAATTTGATATCAAATAATAGGTTATTTTTGGGCGCTTCCAAAGAGGATTAAATTGAAAAAGTAATAACAACAATTTTTTCCTTAAAGACTTCTAAAGTTCAGATATTTATGTTTCCAATAAGAATAAAAATTGTTACGCAAACAAAGTCAAGCGTGTTTTTACGACTTTGATTATTCTGTTCTGGTTTTCATTTCACCGTGTATTTTGACGATTCAGTGTCTGACAAAGTAATGTTTAGTAACGATTACGATTATTCATTGAAGTATCATACAATTAAACTGGAAAAAGATTAATTTAAGTAAAATAAAGAAAACAATAATACTCTTCACGAGATTACTGTAACATTGCAGTGAATTTTCAAAAACAAACATTTCGCAATCTTGCTGGAAAATCCCCAGGGAGGCTACCAGTTCGCCACACATTTTACGAAGAAGCGACGCTGACTCGACGTTTGCAAAGTTTCTTTGTAACGCTTAGTAGGGACTTCCTGGTGTTATCTCAAAATTCCGAGGTGAAAGGTAAAACGACCTGGCTATTATTTAAACGATGCCTCAAAGCTATGAACAACGTTGTCATTTGCTTTCTTTCAAACCATTACGCATCTGGTAATATGCCGGCTAGTAATGTCAACATTAAACTCTTAGTGGGCTATTTAGCGTTCATTCTGTAAATGAGACAAAGAAAATGTTCATTGTATGGAATTATAAGAGATATAAGACGTACCTGAAACGAGGAGAGTTGAGCGACAAAGCAGAATATCATCGACAGTGTTGTATCATAGGATCAGCTACACTTATAAATGAGCCGCCGCTGGCGTCGACGGAGCACGTACTAGTGCAGAGCTCGTGTGTATTTGCGCTTGGATTCCCGATGAAGTCAGGCCACCTTCGTCATTCCAGATCATCCACAATAGACAATTCGTCGGCTTTCGATAGCACATAGTCTCTTGTCACTTCACTTGCACGCAATCACTTTGTTAATGTATCGATGATCGTATAGAAGAATAGCTTAGGACGGTTTCGAGTTTCGACACAGCTGAAATAAACGTAACATCGCGCCTGTATCCCCTCAAAGAGGTAGGCAGAGGAGTGTGGCACTACCAGGTTTCATCACTTACGTTCCATCGCCGAATAGGGGATGGGCCTATTGCCATACAAATTCAGCTGAAATGAGGTAACAAAGAAAACAGCAATAGAAAGAAGAGAAAATGCAAGTAACAAATATAAAATAATTTGAAATATTGTATAGTATTTATGTATATATTATAGATATTATAGTATATATTATAGTATTATATTGTATAGTATTTATAGAGTATTTATGTACTTAGATTTCTAATTGTAAGAAACATTTATTGAATATATTGATGAAGTCATCTCGCTTTTACAGTAAAAGTGTAAAAGTAAATTTGTTTACTCACTAAAAACACATTCCAGAGCGTAAATATCTAACATACTTTTATATTTGAAATTAAAAAAATAAAAACCCAAAGAAATTAAAAATCTAGATAGCTAAATCCTAGCCAACGTCCGGATTAGTAACGGCAAAAACTAAATTGATTTCAAAACCTTCGATATTTGTAGTATAACAGATTTTTACGTAAAATCCAGCTAAAATTCCAGTAAAATCGTTTGGCTTGTACACACGGGTGGCAAATAGAGTGGATCCGGTGCCGACGGTTCTCGTACGTCGCGCATCGATCAAGCTCGGGCAGCGTTCTCGGGTACAAATCCCTATTTGTCTGGCACTAATTCGATTACAATAACAACTTGGTGTACCTACTATATTCATGTCGGATTTGATATGCTTTAAAATATTAGACAATTTAGGTTATTGGAAAAGCAAAGCAAAGGTTAGAGATAAGAACAGTAATTTAATTAGACAGAAGCAATTAAAAATCGTAACAAAAGTGTAACAGAATTTATACAGATATGTGAAACAAATGTATCGGAACTTAAATAATCATGAAAAAATGTGGCTAAGAGCTACAAGCTACACGTCTTTCTATAGTCTTCTGTAACGCGTCGTCATTAATTAAATTACGGAAGGTAAATAAAGTTTATCTACCTAACTAAACAAACAACTCAGTATATTGTTCATCCAGTGGGTACACAATTTTTTTCTTAGAACATTCTTGAAACCTCAGTCTATAATTAAATTTAGGTAATTCAATGAACATTTACATTATTGGCCTTAGGTTAATTATTAAATATTTAGATTTATCAGATGTATGGAATACCTACAGTTAAAAAATCGATGAACAAAACCTATCGCAGGCGTGTTAGATGTCATACATTGAACACAAATCGAATTGCTTACTATTATTTGCCAATGGCTTTTGAAACTCTAACATTAGCTGAAATTAATAAGTGATATAAAGAAGTTGTAAGCATTAGTGAAAAATATTTGGAATTTTGCTCTTAAAACACATGTATTTCGGCGATTGGTCAGTCTAAGCGGAATTAGTTGTAGCACGTCTGGACAACAAACATACGATTACGAGTAGGTACATTAGGATATATTACAAAAAATCTTTTGTTTTGCTCACAGAGGAAAATCTCCCAAATACATCCGACCGCTTGAGGAAAAGAATAGAAAAATGTGATTTTTGCACAATAACACTTCGCTTAACGCATTTGGAGGAGCCCCAAGACCTTCACACTTGTTGGGGAGAAAATAGTTTTTCCAGCATTGACCTTATGGATTTGATTCACTGAAGATAAAAAATATTAAATTGTTCATTCACCAATGTGATTAAATGAATTGTGGATCTACGAAATGAATTTAAGCTAATTAATTGTATCGCGAAACCTATTCATTTCTCCAACAATAATTAAACGTCTGGATTCGGCCTTTGAAAATGTCAACAATTAGTTATTTCTGACAGATCGAATTACTTCTATTTCTAACGTAGTATCTTCAGTATTAGCGCGTGTTTTATACAATTTGTCTCATTTTGCATTCGATTAGAAACTTTTAGATATGTTTTATAATATTATAAAAATGGATTTCAAATTTTTTGTTAGTGCAATCGGGTCAAACAGAAATGAAATCGTGTCAGACACAATTCCATTGTTACCGCTTAAGTTAAAACGCCTGGTAATTTTATGTCTGTCTAACTCGCTTTGTACTGGAATTTAACGCAAACGCATCTTTTAAGCCATATAAATATTTCAGTGGTAGTTTCACATTTTATGTTCAGAAAAATCGCAAGGAAAATCCTACGTAACAAGGTGAACTATATCTAACACATAACAATAAGAAAGCGAGTATCGCTCCGCCGTCTCAAACATTACAGATCTCTAGATATTTGCAATGGGATATGAAATGGATATTGCTTTCAATATCGTATAAAATCCTTTTAGATTTTTATGTCGCGTGTATTTTATATGCCGGCTGTCTAAAATACAAAAGGATGTAATAAAGCTCTTATAGCGGCCCGATTTAACGCCAGAGTAGGACGTTTGCACGTAACCAAACAAATTTGTCTATAGCCTCACCCAATTTGCTTACTCGTACTACGATGGCGCCAAGGTTTTATTATCTGTATAGGTAGAATACGCAACCACAGACGGGGCAAAAATAAGTTTATTGCCAAGCTTGTAATGGCAGCAAAACAGTTTAAAATACTCCTTTAATATATTAAAAAATAATCATTAATTTTAGACATATTTTGTAATGAGAACAAAAATGCAATTTTATATCTTTTTCTACATACGACTTCTTTATAATAATTAGCTCCACGAGAAAAATTGATTTTATTTGTATTGCGATTGATCGGTTAGTTTTGGATTAAAAATTTATTTTTAATATTGATACTGGACATCACTGACTTATGCGGTCCTTGAGCAAATACTATGTTATTGCATCAAAATTCTTTAAAATTTACAGGCATTAACATGTACAGGCGGGTATATTTCAATTGACTTTTATTGTCACAAAAGTCTACACATTTTTATATTCAGTAAAAAGTGTTCACTTTGTGAGTGAAATGTTGATTGAGGACAAAAAAGTTTTAGGCCCTAAGTAATAAAAAATAACGCTTCACTCGTATTGGTCTGCGAAAAGATTTTCTCTGTCATGCGTGTCATAGAAACACTCAAACGGATAAGAACGTGAACCCACCCACAATAGGCAGTCGTTTATCATTCACATCATGTTATTCTAAATAATTTTGCTGGAAATATATTATAATGCATTGGTGTCTATTAATCATTTAAATTGATTTCCAACAGCCCAAATAGTGCTTAAACCACACTTTACGCTGCCACACCCTTTACATTATGTTGTTTTAACACTACCAATATTAGCAAATTGCTATCAGAATTATCATAATAACACTTCGCTTGTAGTACCTCCGCGGCGGATAATCTATGGGTTTATTATAGCGATCGGAGACCGTGAGACTGGACGGCGTCGGGATCGGCGGTCGATGCACGCGCTCCACGAAACTTGACAGATCAACTCATTCGTATTACGAATGTAATGAAATAAACGACACTATTGTTCAATAGAAACAAATTTAGAAGAATATTTTGAATCTACAAATCATATAAATGGTATTAAATACTGTTACCAATTTTAGTATCTTAATTTTTTTATTGTTACAATTAAATAACGAATTGAAGTTTGTGTTGGATATTGAAAAAAATATAAAAAATACATTTTGCCATGTGTATGCCAGTCCCCGATAAAATCGAATTCGAAAATTATAGCTGAATATGGACAATAACAACCTTCAACAAATAATCGCTGGAAAATTCTATACATTATTTTCTCTCATCTGTAATTAATTCGATGATGTTCTCATTATAGATATAAGTAAAGATTAGTCTACGTATATAAAGCTCTAATTATTACCTAATAATGTTTATGTCTTACAATAAATATCTAGAGAATGTTATGGCGATTCGTGAGACTCGCCGTCGTCATGGCTCAGCGGTCGATGCACACCTTCTGCAAAACTTTTTGGGATCAAACACCTTTATGTAGACCAGACTTGCTCTACTCGAAGTAGTACACAACATTTTTAAGGTACTAGTACTGTTTATGATCGATCTTAAGTTATAAAACTCTACCTAAGTTTTACCGTCGTGTTACTACTCTCAGATTATGTGCGTATCAGGTGGCTTTCACGACTTTTGAAATCAAAATCGATAAATAAGTACAACATAGGTTTCTCCGCAAACGAAAAAGGACATAGATACGGAAAAACATAAAAAATAAACTGTCACGGATGCTTTTACCAAACAGGTTTCCGTTTGTAGAATAAATGTTATTTTTAGTGAACCTGTAAATGTAGGGACATACAGTAGAATACAAGATTTTTTATGAGTGGAGAATTTCTTACACTATAAATATTTTATGACATTTTGAGGTTTTACCGCTAGACCGAAGAATGTATAAAACGTTATTGGAAATGTAAAAGACTAAGTAAGAAATAATGTCACAATTTACTGAAGCAATATTCCAGAATATAAAGAAACCTCACCGGAATGAACCAACAAACTATTAACGAATTCTGTCCTAATCTCCTAGTGTAACTTTACTAACCGTAGACTAGCGGTAAACATTACCGACATTAAGGTCATATATCACTTATACAAATTTCACTGGCTGATGTATTTATCCACGTAAGTCTGCTGGGTATCATTAGCCAGTCATAACGAACAATTTATCATCGATCTAATCCAATTTCCTATTCACGTTTGAATAACGGATATGGGTCAGCGAACAGAAAGTATTGAAGCAGATTCGAGAAAATGTTGAGTCGCGATGAAGGATTGATAAACTCAACTATACGTCTTGTGTGAAATATAAAGATTTTTAGACACGTCAATATACGGAGGTTGGTCGGTCTCATCCATTTAATGTAATGGACAGATAGATGGGTGTGAATATTCTAATGTATAACGGTATTTTCTATTACCTACATATAGACACATGAAAGCCTAGTTTATTGACCACGCCCGTATGTACGACTTTATATTATAGACACAGTGCCGATTCAAAATGAAAAATTCATTTTCTACTTTGGAAATATCTGTTGCCAGTTTAATATAATTCTGAACAAAGAATCTTTTTATGGAAGTAGATCTTAAGGATTTATATATTTCACATTATTATTACATACAGTTTAACTAACAATTAGGAAAGACCTTTTAGTTTAAATTTCATAATAAATTACAGGATTATATGCTTATATATTTTTATCTATTATATATTTCTTATATAATATCTTTACTATTGAACTAACTTTATTACGTAGTTATATACCGTCTCTATTGAAATGGCATTTAAACTCACGAGCCCCCATTATATTATCAGTACTCGAATTCCAACTATGCGTAAATTACAATTGGAATACTTTCAATCAGTTTTCATATTATTATTATTACACTTGGAATATTTAATGAGTTTTCATATTCGATATCGTTGTTCTAATACCTATTACATTTTTAAAGCTATATTAATTCATAATTAAACTTTTTTAATTATTTGTCCTGAAACTGGGCTGCGTATACCTACATATTATGTTGATAACAAGGTGAGAATATACAAGAAGAATGTTAATCTGGAAGAGTAGAGATATTTAGCACTTGCTGCTTCCCGCTTACCATGTAAGAGACCTGGGTATGATGATATAATAATAATTATAAATTTTGGAACTGGTATGAGCATATTTGTGATGACATTTCAGTGCTTTAAGTATAAGCCACGCATATCCGCAGCGTGGGTACATATCACTGCTAAGGGTATGTACGCTTATCATAATTAATAATATATGGTCTAGAATTTTTTTTGGTTTAAGAACTGATACTTATCTATTTGTAAACAGTCTCTGGTGGTTAAAAAAAAAGTAGGTGGTGAATATAAATATACAGCCATAAATTTTCGGTATTAAGAAGTAAAATTCAAATCAATTTATTGGCATGCATTATGCCTGTATGATGCAAATAAAATTATGTAATTTTTTGCGCTTCAATTTTATTTTAAAATATCTGCAAAATTTTAATTTGTGATTAGCGATACTGCGGTATCTTTATGAATTGACCTTAAGAAAATCATTCAATGTGAAGAAATTTGATCAATATCGGTATACTGATCGATTTGACAGCAAGCAAATCATTCAATGTGAAGAGATTTGATCTATTATTCTAGTTATTTCAGTTACCTACTCAGAAATAAATTTAAAAGTTCAGCAAAGCTTCGTAACTACTGAACTCTTAAAGACTTACGTTTCAGTGTAGCGAGCTTCTCTCCACGAACTTCAAACTTTTATTCTCAGATCATTCCATGTCTCTACGTTTTAAGTTAGGAAAAAATCCCTCGCCTCAGTTGTTACGCGGTACGGAAGTGGAAAAGTTCTTAATGCTACGTAATTTGCAATCTGTCAATCATATGAGTACGCGTGGAAGAGGGAGGCGCACCTGAAGATTTTAGGATGACCTAGTTTCCCTCCTTTCTGAACAACGTTATAAGGTGGAGTATGAGTGAATTTGGTTTTCAATTCTTAGCGTTTAATCTATATAAGAAGGCTGGAGATAATTCTTTCTTCTTTTTCTACAAGTTCTAACATCATTCATAACGCAACATAGCAATGTCATGTAAATTAATCATTGCAAGTTATGCGTTTGCTAGTAGATAGAGATTTCAGTAATATCCCTGTATTGACTCTTTCGTGTATTTAAGCGATCGTGTCTTAATTTTTAGAACTGGAGGGTTCTCCGAATGCACGCCGACCGCTATTCTGGACCACTTGACATTAATGCTTACTTTAATGGATTAACGTCCATTCTAAATGTTTAACAATAAAATCAGTACGATATGAGAGGTTTTAATATCGCCTTCGATAACCAGCCGATATGAAACACAACCACCGATCTGTGTAATTACTAAAATGATTTCTATGGCGTACAGCGACCACCTCAACGCAAAAATATACCATTAATATTAAATTGAGGTTAGTACAGGAAACCATTTAACCAAAAACATGCGGCATTACTCTGTATTGCAACAATTCATTGTTATATTAGGGTAAGAAAATATAAAAGATAATCATAATGGGAATACCACTACAATTCGTTGGTTTACTTTACCAAAAGATATTTAATATAAATACAGTTATATTTTACCATTTCTGTTTAAGTCAAGTATGAAAATACAATATATAAGAATTTCAAATATGGCTGATTGTTGTTATTAACAATATGTACTTTTAAATTCAGTGTAAAAGCATTTTGTACTTTCAAAAATGGTTACATAATTTAAATTATATTTACGAGTTAATATTAAGGAATGCTAACCGCTGTTTAACCACTATGCAAATGGGTCACCCGCTTGAAAAAGGAAAGAGGCTTATCAACCTGCCGACACGCTATCGACTTTGACCGCCATTTGTATACCTTAGTAAAGCAGGATAATTAAACAAAGGATGACTTAGCACATATATTGTTTTGTGGAAACATGTCTATATTTTGTAATCCAATAATTTTCATTTAATCAAAGCACACGTGTATAATATATTGTACATATATGTGCATATTAATTGCCTATTATACGAAATTATACAACATTATACGAAAACCAAGCCCATATACATATTTAGATATAATATGTGTAACTAAAACAGGTTGTTAAAATAATGTATGTGATATCACACCTTTATCTCCCATGTTTCACTAATTAAATTATACGTCTTGTTATGGAAAATATGGTGAACCAGTTGCAATGCAACGAGCACAAATCCACACTCCAGTCTAATACTAGGAATGTCTATGTACTTAGAAAAACCCAATAGCGTATGACCCGAGGATCAAATCTCAGACTGGGTTGGCCTGGGTGAAATATCTCTGGGCAATTGCTCCCCAAATGAGACACTCAAAATAATTCACGAATACATTACATAATAGTTACAATCAAAGTCTACAATATGATGAAATGGTCGTTGCCATGACAGTATCAAAAAAATATTTAATTGCTTTTCATATGTGACATCTCTACGAGAGAATATTTTACAGCGTTCAATTTCAACATATCTACAGGCGATAAACTGAAAGATGCTTAAACACTATTTTGCAATTCGCATTCGTTCCAGGCACGGTCCGCATATATTGATGATCATCTACGTAAAGGGTAACAAGACGTGCGATCAGTTTACTCACCTGTTCATATACTCGTATACGAAATTCAAATATGTATGCAGTATTGTCCCGATCTCAATTCGAAATAGGCTCCACCTCAAATAAAATGTGTTGTTTTTCCGTTTCATTGTATTAGTTGCCGATCCATTGATGGGTAGTTGGAATGCAAACATCGCCTTCAGACGGACACAGCTGCTATTTGGAACTAATGAAAAGTACTGCTTTTTTATTATCTGTATCGGATTGGTTGCGAGGCGATACGTTGAGACTTTCATAAAAGGAGCCTTGCACGATGCACAACATGGGTCAAAGACTGCCTTCTTTTGGAATTCAAATGACACGTCTAGATTGGCCCAGATCTCACTCTGCGAGCAATAGGCTGGCGAAAAAATTTTTGTGCTAGGCTAACGCCTAGTTTCGTGATACCGTTATATTAAAAGGGGTCTGTCGAGTGGAATATATGGAGTGATAATCTTGCTAAGCTAGGGAGACATTAAGGTATTAATATCCGTCTTATCCGTTTGCCTGGCAGTTGCTAGGTTAAGGAACCTTGGAGTCTCGGGCGGTGAAGTAGGAACTTTGAACTTTAACCTAACGCCATGCTGAGAAGACAACAAATTGCTGTGGTCGCCGGTTGTCTTGTTTAACAAAGGCGTTAGTCAAGGATATAGAGGAATTAATAGCAGATTTCTCTAGAGTTCCCGAAGTTCCATAGATGTTGAGTCGTCAAAGGTATATTTTTAGAGTAAGAGTATCACATAACCCTATTTTCCCCAAGGTTGGGTAACGTTTGAAGATTTTTACTCCGATTAAAAGGTAAGGTAAGTAGTAGACCTTCGTTTGCCTCTTTGCTTGCCGTTTTTAATAATAGCCCGCAATAAAACGGCACGGTGAATAATAGTTAGTGTTATATTAGGCACTCATTACCGATATATTTGGAGTAAGGTAGTGAGTGCTACAGTCCATGAATAAGTTGGTAAGATTTATAATAAGTAGAGGAAATAAATATGTAGGTTTCTGTTAGATTCTTGCAATGTTTATCCTAATTATTTATTTCGTCCAAAAATTAAACGAATTCTAAAGGTCAAGGCAATAGAATATATGTTTTTTATAGTAGCACCCGAATATAAGACCAATTACATATGTATTTTTAGACTAGTGTTGTTGGAGTGTAAGGTATTTTTACAAATATTTTTTAAACTGCAAATAAACACAGACAAAGCGAAATATCGAGAGACATTAAATACTACAAACCGACTTGTACGTAAATTTGCTAACTTAGTAATCCAAATTTGGACATGGAGTTATACTGTCCAAGATTCGATTGTAGAAGCTCTACGGATGCAATTATGTCCTTTGCTAATTAACGGTAGTTATACTTATTGTATTACAATTCAAAAATAAAACAGACACAAAAAGTCCTTAGAAGCAAAGCATTTAAACTGTTCTCAGGTATAACTTCTTTTTTTCTTATATTGTCCGTCAATGTCTGTGAGTTGGGATGACCTTATAAATTCCTTATTATAATAACAAGATCATTTGCGACTAATGTTTATAATTGAAGTATTGTATTGTATTGAATAGTACGTTTTAAGCGGTAAGCGTTCTATCCATATCGCGTATTAATGTACCAATATACGTAATATATCACACAGTAAAGAAACTAGCAACTAAATACATAGCAACATTACTAGACACATATTATAAAATTGTAAAATACGAACCATTTTTATGCAATAACTCAGGCATCAGACAGGAACTTAATCACGTTTGCAAAATGATGAATTGATGCCGACGAAAAGTTTTCTTTTTCATTGAACTGAATCTTTGTACACAGCTGGTTTGTCATTTTTACAGTATTAAGTAAAATGTTCATAGATCAATTTATATTTTTATCTTGTACGATGTACTAATAAAAGTCCACGCATGTTTCAAATAAAATTTTACTACACGTTTCAGTACCTACTGGTGTACACGAGTCAGAATATTAATTAGAATAATTAATTACACGTAAGAAACTAGGCGGATTCTCTTTAATAAATGAGGAATTAATTAATTGTTAATTTATTCATTAATGTACAGTTACGTCCGTTGGGTCGCGGGTAGCCAAATTCCATAAGAACTTTTCTGCATCAGCGTACACTAATTTAAGGTTTGAGTGTCACGTGCGGGGAACAATAAAATTTTCTACTTGAGTATTTTCTTTCCGGGTAAACCTGTCCCATATACCATATTTTACACGCGATCATGTATAACACTTTTTTCGGCCAGTATTCCACGATATGAATGCGTTCATAAATAATCAGGTAACACGTAGTTTGTTTTTTAAATTAAATTTATTAAAGTGACCGACCGCTACGTTAATGATTTTTACACAAATACGCATCGTATACTTGATACTGTATATTATTTGCATTTAAATTATTTCTGTCCTTTCCAGGCACAGTCAAAAGATATTGTCAAAAGAAGCAAGTGAAGGAAGTGCATTTTACCACGTTATAGAATTATTAGCGTGAGTACAAAAATATTATCAAAAGAACAAATTCAGTGATCAATTTTGAAACATAATTTGAAATTAATAGTGATAACTTTACAAGAAATAAAATTTCTTAAAGCCAAATCGTATGCCAATTCTTTTCTACGAAAGCATCAAAGCTAAAAGTGCGTGTAATAAATAAAATATTTTTATACCCAGCGACGAAGGTTTATATCACAGCCATTACAGATGCACTTCGGCATTAGGTATATCCATTCAACTTGATTGAAAGAACCGGCCACTAAAACCTAAATTTCACTATTTCCTCCTAAGCAATACGAGACGTGAAACACTGTTTATTTGAAACCGCACCAACGTCGCCGAGCAAGTTCCGTCTAAGGATAAAATATCGTGTTAGTTAATTAACATTTTTGTGTACATCACGAATGACACGTTCGTATTTATGTTACGTTTATGACAGCCGGCGTAAATGTTCACATTCGGTGAGGAACATAAAATATTTATTACTGTAAAAGAATTATGCTGCCCGTATTATGGTCTTTCTGGATGTATTACAAGACGTCATATCGTAGGTTTTTAGTCAATGAGCACTGTGGAAGCGGGGCGCGAACGACACTACCCCTTGCGCGGCGAGGTTTCAACTGAATCACCCTCAATTCGATGCCTCCGCCCAACATAGAGCGCTTGCCCGACGCTGTAGCGGAATAATATTGTACCTTCGGCATCTTACGTTAAGGTTCAAATTTCCATGCTCAGCCAGTTGTGATGAAGAAGATTCGTGCTTCAGCCCGTAAGCGGCCAATACGCATGTCCACGACATTGTAGTGTATATAAATTCATATAGAGGGCATAGTTTCCTTGTACATTTGGATTTTCCAGAGTTCAAGGACTTGTGTTATCAGTTACAGTTTTTGTCAGCGATTAGAATAATACGTTATTGAAAAATGTTTCATGTCTAGTGAGAAAAATTTAATTCGTGCAAATAAATGATATTAAAATTATAAGCAAGGTTTCAGTTTTTTTTTTTATATTCTTATCCTTTTGTACCCTTCTTACTTTGTATTATTGCATGCAATTAAAGTTTATTAATTCGTTACCTATTTTAACTAATTATTTTTTAATCATTTATTTAAGGTATATGTACCAATATATTTACTAATATATAAAGTATATATGTTGTTTGTTCAACTAATTGTAAGAGCAGCGACAGGAACTGAATGCGACGCGCGTCGCGCAAATGTCAAATTCGTTTGTAAAAATTATGTGCTAAAAAATACAAATGACAGAAATAAGAAAAATCTAAGCAAGGTCGACGTAAAGGCTAGGTTTAATTCATAGCTACTGCCGATCGATAATAACGCGTAGGGCGTTGGCAATAAGTGATAAATTACAACGGAAACCTTTCACTGTAATGAACATTTCTTCCTGAATTCGGCGGCTGATCGCGCTATTAAAGCCTTTGCTTACTAGAAATACATATAAATATTGTAGCCACATATATAGCACCACTTTCATTGCTCTATTTAGCACAATAGGCACCATTTCGGTCTAGCGCACAAAGAGTCCAGGGTTTGAATCGCAGTGGAGCAAACTTCTAAATGATAATATAATGTATTATATGGAGTAAGTTCCCTGTTCCGCCTCTGAATATTTGTGTACTTACCGTTATATGTTTCTATGTTATACGACGAAGCTCGTACAAAGAGTATTTTGGTGTGTGGTAAATTCAATAAAGCTTTCATATTTTAACTGCAAACAGCTATATCTGCTAGGTGACATATATATCTATTCTGAAAGACATTTTCTTTCTTTATCCCGTACATTGGTGATAAAATCTTTCGTTCAGGAATGGAACGCGAGACAAGTGGTACTTGCATTTTGTACTTTCGTTTGAAGGTTGCACGAATACTACAGAATAAACCGTTCCAATAATGTTATCACTGATCGGTTTATTTATAAATAAACAGATGTCTATGACCTGAAGCCATAAACAATATGACATAGATATGTATTTTTATCGTATGTGGCTGTTTATACTCATATTATGTAAATATTAATATAGCCCATCCTAACCATATCGACCCACATGCCTTCCAACGTGGCTTTTCATAAAAATCTAGGCTATATTTTATATCCGCATAAATCAAGGTATTTTTCACAGCTTTGCTAGCTCGCATTTCACGCGCACGATGTTCGAAATTCTGAAAAAAATTAATTTACGATTTGTTGATATAATTTTTATTCTTTACCATTGCTAAATATATATTAAAAGTTCAATTCACTACACATGAAGTCGACCGTTTATATGAGTGTGTAATAAATATTTTTCTAAGATATAGTGTAAGGTTATGAGTTAGGGGCGGACCCAGCGATATTTCAGCTTTTGTGTGTAAATCTTAAGCGAGCCCTACTTCTTGTTTCAATAGTGGTCTGCGTCGTGTTTTTTGTGACCCTACAAATCACACAGGAGTTTCCGATAAGAAGCTCATTACGTTTTATATAGCTTGACGTGGAGAGATTATGTGAAGTTTATTAGCCCGATTATACCTTATCCAGTTTCTGACTGCACTCTGTTTATTTGTTTTTTCTTTCGAGTAACTCGTATGGCCCTGTTCTATTGTTATGTCACATAAAACACTTAATGTAAAGTTAATTCTGATGTTTTTAGTATACTTATAATGATTAGATAATAAAAATCAATCATTTTATAGAATTTAAATTACCATATTCACTGTTATGCATTACTGTTATATTTAGGAAATAATCTGTTATACTTTGCTATAGGCTTAGAAATAGAATAAAAAAGAAATAAAATAAATGAATAAATAAAATACTTTTCATTCGTCTCAATGAAAAGTGTGGAAGATAATAGTAGATGTTACAATGGATTTAAACAAAGGTACGTGCACGTTTGTACACGAAAATTTTTTCTCTCATTGTACACAAAGGTACACAAAAATGTTAGTGTGGTTACGGAAATATAAGTGTACAATAGTACACAAAACGTCACTGTGAAGTACACAGAGGTACACACTAAATTTTTGCTGTGGATTTCCTTGTTAACCAAATTCTTTTTCATATTCAACTATACCGTAAAATAAAAACAATTCCATTCCAAAATCAAATGTATTTTTTTCATACACGTTTCTAAGTTTCCTGATGCCAATGTTAGTAGCGTTGCAGCACTAAAATCATTTGAAAACACAGCGAAGACGTTCATTTCCGTAGATCGGCAATACATTACGCTCCAATTCAGATTGTGAAGAGGTCTTTGGTAATGTATTTTGTTCGGTGTTCACTTTTATTCGCATTGCCAATACTTTGTTAAGGCATCAATTACTTTTCCCTTCGAATACTTGCTCCTTTAACTCAGAAATCAGAAGAGGTTGGATGTTTTTGACTCGAGAAAACCGCATCGGTTTTCGCTTTTATGTTATCTCTTTGCAATTATTTATTCGGGAAATCACGATTTAAAGTATCAAACGTAAACAAAGCCTACTGATACGAAGTTATTTTGATATGAAATCCGTTAATACCTATTTAAAATATTTTGCATACTGTAACCGAGGGCATAATAAATAAGTAAACAAACGCAATTTACGTGAATAATGTCGTTCGACGCGTTTGCGGTTTGAGGTCGGATTATAATAATAGCATACATACTTACCCCACTATTGCAATTTAATGGTATTTCGATATGCTTAATAAATAAAAGTACCTATATTAAAAGTGTACTTTACAACGATCTTTTTTATTTATTTATTCAGGAACTATATTATACTACGTGTACACATATACATATGTATACATATAATATCGGATTTAAAAATAGTAACAACACAATAATAATTTTCTTTTGATTATTTGTTACATACAAATATATATGTAGTGATAAGCCACCTCCACTTCAGATTAATCACGGAATCACAACACCTCGTATCAAACGTAGGCACACGCTTGTGTGCCTGCTAGCTACAATAGACACAAGGTTTAGATCTTGCAAGTATTATAGCTGAGTGGTGATTATACTCAGAGAAGCAATGGTTACGCCAATCCTTACTCCATAGCCATGTTCTGACTTATAAATTATACAGGATTCAATCCGTATCCTTATACAGGACTGAATCTTTAATCACCTTCCGAAACAGCAATAATGAGAGCGATATTAGTGTATGCATTATAATTTACATACCGTAAAAGTAATATCTATAAAAATCTGCTATATCTCTTGAACGTTTAATTAAAATATGCAGTTTTTACGAGCTCTTACAGCTGCTGAAAGCGCTTTAATTTATCGCTTAATTGGCCACAACATATTGCACCTTAAATACTTCCTCCATTAATGCACTATTACTTCACTTTATTGCGTCACAAATACGTCCCTTTACGTAAAGTTATTTAAGAGAATTTGCTGAAGTTTTTATGCGTTATCGTTGCCTCAATGTAATTTTAAAAATTCATTGACATTGCCTCTAAATAATTTTTAGTAGTATAACAAGAGCTTTGTTTTGTTAATATCCCGTAAGCTTAAAACAAGGCTTCAGAAGATTATATGCTCTTAAATGAGAAAATTAATGACCGTATTAGCTATTAATGCATTTATGATGCTTTAGTAAGCTTGATGTAGCATCTTGAGCACGCGCTCATGCACGGAAGAGGTGTTAGATGTGTGAACTTTTGCATATGATAATGTTATGAAACGTTATTTTAAGAAGACGGCTTGGGTGCAAGGAGAAATCCTATCTACGTAACGTTGGGAATTACAACATTTGTGTGTGCTGTCGAGTTTTTACACGTCGCGAGGAATATAAATGATTGCACTGAGCTGACTGCCAATCATGGCTAGTTGAAGAGACACTCAAGGAACAAGAAGTAAGCATCTTTGATAAAAGTACCGCCACTGTATTTGTATAATAAGTGATAAATTATCTCATATGTCAAATAATATCTATAAAATCCTATTTTCACAGAACATGCCGTTTACGTAACTATAAAACACTAAGAAATTGCAAACAATCCAGTATTTCTCCACGTCATAAATACGAAGTCAAACGCCTGATTCCGATGCAGACTGTAATAATAGTTGCCAACTCTTTTTCTACAAGAAATGACAGCTGAAACAGGAGCGCTGCCAAAAGCAGAACCTGCGGCAAATTTATCTGATAGTAGAATCACAGTTTAGTCGTACTGCGGCAGTTAAACGTGATGAGAATAGCAATACGCAACGTCCACGGATAACTTTAACCTATCTCGCTTATAATAGTCGTATCTTAATTTCACTGGTGGAATCAATTTCTTAAATTAATTGTATTTTTTGTGGAATTTTAAAATATTACAAGGCTCTTGCTTTAAATGTTCTAAGTATGTAATTGTCATGTCGTAAGCTGACACTGCAGGCACTGCTGCTTTGCAGTTGCCGCTGAATAACCCAGAGAGAATACTCCTATTTTAAATTGTCAAATCATTATTCAAATAGGAAATAGCTAAGAAGATAGCTAGGAAGGCGTTTAAGACATGTGAAGTCTACCAATTCGCACTCACCCAGCGCGGCCGACTAAGGCCGCAACACTTTCCATACTGCGAGGAGACCCAAATCACACACCGGAAGGATAAAAGGGCTTATGATGTGTACCTAATACAAAAAAAATAGTTTCAAATGCAACTTTTAGTGCATAGTCATGTTTAAACTTCCAGCGCTCCCGTGTATATAATTCAGAGGTAAATTTAATTATCTGTAATTTTACAATTGTGAAGAAATTTCCCGGGAAATCTAAAGACCAACATTTGTAGACTTACAAACCAAGCAGGAATTAAACGGTTCATAATAGGTTAGTTAATAGGTAACATAATTGGTTTATATAAAAAGGAGCAATAATATAGTATCTAATTATATTGAATATCCTAACTCTTTTGTAGAA
This sequence comes from Parelbella ahira ahira, assembly GCA_018244795.1. Taxonomy (NCBI): domain Eukaryota; kingdom Metazoa; phylum Arthropoda; class Insecta; order Lepidoptera; family Hesperiidae; genus Parelbella; species Parelbella ahira. The sequence continues at coordinate 27,843 of DWME01000096.1, read as the reverse complement.
TAAGTCCCAGAGTGATTGTTACAATAGAGACATAAAACTTTCACCCATTCAAGTCACGCTCAGACGTGCACCTTTTTGTATAAGGCCACCGGCAATTGTATTACGAAGTGGGTCTTGATGTCGCACTGCGTTTTTTAGATATTTTCCTACATACCAGTGAAATATAAGTACTTATTTCCTTTACCATACTTAATATAACTAATTTACGTCAAAATATCTAATATCATTCAAACATGTATAGGTACTAATTTCTTTAACAATAATACGAAATTAGGTGAGCCAATTTGGATTCAAAGCCAAAAAGTTCAAAGCTTCGTCAAGAAACTCACTTTTATTGGAGGTTTCCAAACGACTCGTCATTTGAAAGGTCTCTCATTAAGGGCAATTTTTAGGCATTAAATAAAGAATAATTACATGATATTTAATTTGTAAGTTACGTTGCCCCCAACTAGTTATTTAATTTATAACCATTAATTTCAATTATACACAAGCAAAAACAACAATTAATCCTGGGTCAGATACTACGAGTAGTAGATTTTACTTATTTAGAATTTCAAGTAGTGACTCGAAATCTGGATCAGTTCCCGGTGCATGGCAGCAGACTCACCATCTATTCCATGGAACGTAAACGTAACTGGTGAAACGTCGGAGTGTACTATACTTCCCTGCCTACCCCTTTGGGAATTACATGCGTGATAATGATATCTTTATTACTTAAATATATTTATACATTTCAATATAATATCATAACAAATGTAAGGTACTATACTACATTTATAATTCACAATATCGATACTTCACGCGTTATTAGAGTATCTTTTTATATTTCAGTGCTTTTATATAACATACCAAGTATTCATTTCATACTATCCGGAAATAGCAGCCAGGTTCAATAGGACTTTGAGTATATTTTCCTTTATGATGCTTCCCATTTTATCTTGTAAAACTATCCATTGGAGAGTTATTGTGATCGCTCGTACAATACTCTGAAGGGGACAGGTCTACACGTGCTCATCACAATGTATCGTCACGTGAATGGCTGTATTGTCATCTGCTAATGCTATGACGGGTAGAGTGTCCACACCGGCTTTACTTTATTAGATCATCTCAGTGGAAAAAGTGATAGTAACGTATTTAATGTATCAAAAGCTTAGTAAATAATGATATCGTATATAAAAGTAGTGATAGCCTGGTGGTTAAGAATTCTCTCGGAGATATCACTCCGGTGCTGCTGGATTCAATTCCATGGCACGCACCACTTTACAGAAGTGCATTTTAAGTTTAATATCACTTGCCAACGACTAGGGAGAAGATCGCAAGGAAACCTGCACACCTAAAAATTTATAGAAAAAATTTTGTAAGTTATTCTGTGTAGTCTATCAACTCGTACTTGGCCAGCGTGGCAGACTATGGCGTTAACCCTCATAATATGAGAGGAGACCCATATTCCAACAGTGGAATGATAAGTGGGTGGGTCGATTATTACGTATTATTTTTGTTCATCAAAAAGGTACATCAATTGTTCCCTCGTTTAATTAAAATCGTTATATAAAACTTGGAAATACATATTATGTGCGTAACGGTCTCCTATATACTCGCATGTGATGCCTATGCTCCATGTTGTGTCTCTATGCTATCCGTCTTTTGTCTGTATGTTATATTTTTTATTTTTTTATTTTTTTTTATTTATTCATTTATACTCAGGCAACAATGCCCATAACATAAATACCTTATAGACTAACATACATATTTATTCATGTCTTATAACTAATTCACTTATTTTATATAAGACTACACACACAATTAATCTGATTTCATGTTAAAACCCTTAAAATTAAACTGAGCGCTCGCGATATGGGAGAATCGCATACGATCTGTCAAATTATGGAAACCGAACGATGTCGAAAATTAAACGTGCGATCTCTAGCGACAAATAAACGCGAACCTTCCCAAAGCGTACGTGATGCTTTAGGGTCCTCATTAATAAAACGTTATATTTATAGGGTCTGAATGAAAACCTTTGAGGTCGCTAAAAAACTTGTAACAAAACGATTGAGTACTAACGACAAAACAATGGCTGTAAGAAATTAACGAAAAATTTAGAATGAACTTGGTTGACCTCTGGAGTGAATTGCGAATTACAGGTAAATCTTTTTACTGAATGTAAAATTGGTTTCATTTTGACTGCCAATATTTGGATAGTGCTTTAATCTAGAAAACAAATTTGTAATACCAAATAATCTTATTTATTATTTTTTTCAAATGCTGTATAGATTTCACTATGTCGAAAACATATTATTACAGAAACGAAATTTCTGGAACTATTGACATTGACATGAAGTTGACATTTAATTTACTGAGCCACAAATAAGACAGTCACGTGTAGAAGCCCTCGTCGAGTATACAGATGGGAGCTAAAGCGAAATATCTGATGGTCTATATTGAAGCCGTCTCATTACTCAGGCGTAGATAGATAGATAGAGCACGCATTATGCCTCTTGTCTTTGTTACCTATCTACCTCTGTTTGCCATTTCAAGCCACACGGAATTATTGAACCCTTTATCTCTAAAAGACCCATCCAGGTCTGGGTCAGAATGTAAAACCTTGATTTTAATTAATACTTTCCACTTAAACAGTGCTTGAGCTCTCAAGGAAATAGATAAACTGAATCAAGTACCCTTCATAGAACCTATGAGATTTACAATCTAACCAAGAACCGACCAATTTCTTAGAGTATCTGTGTGACATGATACTCTTTCCGGATCCTTAGCTTCTGAGGAACTGCGCTGAAAAATTGGCTAAGACGTGAAATATGAGTATTGCTGTAAAGAACGTGCGGAAGCGTAAAATATATTTACTCTGCGCTATTTGAAGTTGTTTTCAAGATTGAGTTAAAACTATAACGTACTCGTATTTTGTGGGTTTATTTGTCAAACATAAGGCGGTCTATCTTAGTCGTAAAAACTAACGACGCTCTTGTAACCGATTTCAGGAAGAACATTAGACCGCATGTGAGTTTTATTAAACCTATCAAGTTAAAAAAATCATACATAATATAATTATATTATTCTTCTTATGTCTATGATTACTTAAATCTTAATCTATATGAAATATTTCGTTCACTTTTTTTTACCATTTTTAATGTAATATTTTAATTTTATTACTGCGGTAAGGTTTTTATAACTGTACTATATAACTTAAATTCACGGAATTTTTATGAAGAACTGAAAACGGAGTCGCTTAAAAGGTCTCCGCGTCTTATTGAATAATTGAAAAGAAAAATTGTTAGAGTTTTTGAAAAGCGAATTGTTGGCTGCCGCTTTGTGTGTCCACTGACTTTTCCAAAAGTACTTGTACACAAGCTAAATATAAAAAAGTTCCTCGGTTTCATTTTAAACTCTGTACAGAAACAAAATCGTGAGGTTTCATCGTTTTTGGAATACATTCCGCTTATTTTTAGACTCTACAAATCACTGCTCCCACTTCATGGTGTAATGTTCATGGTTCATGAGTGTTCCTTTATGGATTTCAAATTTTATAATATTATGACAAGTAGAAAGATGTATTTAATACACTTATGTGAATAAAACTCCGGTTGTCAGTGAATATATAAAAATAAAAGTTGTAGAAATATTTAAAAGGTTGAATTTCGACAGCGCTACTGCGGCACGCCACCCAACTTTCCGCAAAAACTCATCGGAGCAGGTTTCCTCGTCGGAGTAAATTCTGCTTGCGGCCGCATCGACTGCCGAATACCCCAACCGCATGCTGCATGCACCCAATTCTAGACAACTAAATCTGGAAACTCTAGAACATATATAGGTCAATGTACTACCATAACATTATACGAAGTGCTCGAAGTTTATGAATATGTCATATTTAAAAATTTACGCGGCACAGTATTGTGAAATACATTTCTTAGGAGTCTAAGCTTTGTTTTTCAATCGAAATTTGTATTTGCACAAAAAATAATTCTGTCACTTATTAATAAATGAAAAGCTTCAAAATATAATTTTAACCCAACACTTTGGTTAAGCAGTGCAAATTCATAATAAATCCTGTTTGTTGTTTTGTTTTTGTTTGTTGACTTTGACCCATGATTTAACACCGATAAATTATCAACCTAATTTCGATGGAAAAGTTGAGCTATTTTGCACAATCTATAAAATATGAAGTTAATAACAAATTGTATATTCGTCCATAAGAAAAAACCTTTTCAATTCACTTTGTTTTCATAATGAAATATCTCGTGCGACATAAAAACTGACGGAGTGCAAAACCACTGGTAAACGGTGGCTTTCATTTCGCCCAAACGTTTTTAACACAATACAATAACGACAGTGACACGTCAGCGCTCTCAATTGAAATTTCCGTAGATTCAGTTTTTATGTTCGTATGAGTTTTGATACGTATTTAAAAATTGTAATGAAACGTGCGAGTGTAATGTTCTGTTATGTTTTATACGTTCTCGTTTAATGACTCAGGACATGACCGCAGTCATAGCTCGGTAATGTAGATTTATTTATGCCTTTAACAAAAGGCAAAGGAAGATTTAGAGCGCAAGGGGTCTGAGATTTAAATCTTAGTATGTGCCTTTTACGTTAAGAAATAACGTGCATTCTTTATACGAAACTTAAGCAAGTTTCACGCTTAAGTCACGGTAGAGGAAAGCATCAAGTAGAACCTACAAAGTGATTCTAGATTATCGGTATGAATTCTAAAAGATAGGCTAGGATGGTAACTTTGAAATAAGGGATGTGTTTTTATCTTCACACTTCATTTTCAACCATAAAACTAAAAGGACAATATTTTGATAAAAGACATATTTTATGAAAATATTTTTCCAAATATATTATTGAACAATAAAATTCCAATAATAAAAGTGATTTAATACATTTTTTCCGACCTTTGGGTTGTTATTAGAATATTTTGACTGTCTGCTCTACCCACCCTCTAAGGTGTCTGACGTGACGATAAAATAATAATAATAATATAAAGCTCAGAAACCTACGTAGTTATAATCTCTTCGAAAACCAGTATAAAAACAATGGGTTAAGTTCTGTTGTAACGACTTTATTTAACTTTTTCGTAATGAGGTATGAAAATTTTAATAGCAAAATAAAATATTACACTGGAAGCGCAGTTTCTTTTGTGCATGGTCCCAGTCTACGGACACTTATGCTTCACAATGGAGCTTTGGGCTTTTGGGAAACGAAACGTTGTATTTCCAACTGTTTATTTTCTTTAGGCACATTTACCTACTGCGTTCTTTACAAAACTTTTAAAAGAGATTGTTAACTTCTTTGTTTAAAAATACATCTTCCTAGAGAGATGAGGAATCTCACGAGCATCTTAACTCATTTACATTGCGTCAATGTAGGGACTGTAACTTTAGAACTATCTGCGTTTTCGTAGTCATGTTCTGATAACATGATAGGCCATAGAACTGTTATCATGGCTGCTCAACAGTTGAAATTGTAGAAGCACATCAGAATTTTTTCACTGAAAACCTTTTTAAAATTTCTGACATCCACAGGGTGAGATTTTTATGACAAAGATCAACTGAAGTGAAGCAGTTCCTCAATTTTACCGTTGTTGCTACTATTTAATGTATGCTATATTGCCCGTTTCATTAACACGTAAAATAAGAAGTTTTGTGATAGAATTTAATCTCATTTTATGTCAAAATAAAAAAATACAATAAGATTACCTCGTAAATAAGTTAATAGAAAAGTGCGTACTTGCACCAGTTTTGTGACACATAAATTTAAACTCGATTCTTATAACGTCGTAATATTGTTTTCTGAATGGAAGACATGGATACAAATAAAAGCGGAGCATATAATTATGTACATGAAACAGATTAATACACATAGTGAAGATCCATCTCTTGTATCCATACACATGAAAAAGATGGATACACATGATAGAGATGGATACACATGGAAGAGATGGATACACTTGATAGAGATGGATACACATGGAAGAGATGGATACACATGGAAGAGATAGTTACACATGTAGACACTAATCCATATTCAGGTTCACAATCAGAATTCAGTCGCGACAACGAATCAGCGAAACAATAAATACCAAAAAAACTTGAAATGGTTACAGTTGCATTTTGTACACTCTGGTGTACGCATATTTATTCATGGCGAACAATAATATGTCACATATTGATTGAAAATGGTCCAAAGCAATTTTGATTTATGGAAAAAAATTCTAGAACGTTCAACAAAAAACACACAGCACCAACGTGGTTGCACCGAATATTTTCGCGGCACGCATCGCTATCGACACCCGAACACAGGAAAGCATTCGTTTTATTACCCAAAGCCTCGCCCAAGTGAAACATTCTCCCTCAACACAGTACAAAAAAAGAGCACAAATATTGTTCTTTCGTTTAAAAATAGACTTTAGCCCAACAGGATACAGTTTAATTTCCATTGGGGATCAATTGCGTTAGAACTTTCTTGAATGTATCAGAATGGTTCAGAGCAGCAAAATGTTAATAAAATGTATGCCGCATTAATTGCTACGTTTCACAGTCCGTTTATTCGTAGAGCAATTTCTGAGTCACTTCAATCATTTTAATTAAGAAATTTATGAAGTTAATTTGATCTTTGAAAACATCTCACAGGCTTCTTATGGCTGAGGATATACTTGTTAAAAACGATTAATTTTCGGCGTTGGTATGACTCACCGTCTAGCGATAATTCACTAAGTATTTTTATGTCAAAAGCCTGATATAATTAGAAAATTGTGATAGCCTAGTGATTAAGTTTCAAATTAAGATTTCAGGAGTTTCGAATCCAAATACGCACCTCTTATTTTACAAAGTTAATATGTGTAGTTAAGATTACATCACTCAGTTTAATGATGTAAAAAATCGTGTAGAATTTTACACACCTTAGAATTCCGAGTAATATTCTGTAAATCGTGTGTGATGCTACATGCCCGAATTTGACTGGCTTGATAGACCACGTCCGAAACGTATTGTAAGAGTCTCGTATCCAACAGTGGGATATATTGCTCTCCGAATGTCTTGAAATGAAACATTTTTTTTTTAAATTACAGGACAATAGTTCGTTAACATTTATGCATAATATTTACATCTTTATGTCTATGTCTAATTTCATATTATGTATAATAAATTAAAATGTTTTCACAATTCGCTGACATATGTTCAGTTTTGATAATCACGTCATTGAATTGAGTGTTAATTACTGCAAGCCTTTGAGAGAAAAAACCCAAGGCACCAAATCAGTATTTCAGAAATATCAGTGCCATCCGAATGTAACTACAAAGAATGTCTGGTTTTTCATATGAGAATGTTTCTTGCTTTGCATTTGTCGCGGTTTTATGAAAGATCTTGTCTCATATCTTGTGGTTTTAAGTTTAGAACAACGTAACAAGAAAATAGCACGAGGATGGATTTTTTTAAGTACTTTGTCTAACACCCTTTTGTTTCAACCAGACAGGATTAATTTTTCTCTGTTGGAGCATTTTCTCGCTTTTTCGTCTCGAGTTCTTCGAAACTCATTGAAAACAAAATATTTTAAAGACTCTTTTTTTGGATCTTCACAAGCAGGTCTCATTAAATCGCTGATATTTCTGTTTTTAGGCTTTGCGTAAAGTTTAAAATTTCTCAGTGGCTATTTAAAAGTGCAGTTAATATTGCAATTTTTATAATAAATTTGGACATAGATCCAACATCCCTAGTTCGTATTTACAAGCCGGTAAATTCAGGTCTTCCTAAAAAATGTCACGAAGCTTTCAAAACGAACTATTTCTATTAATATTTAAGGTAACATCACGCCTGCAATATACGAAGAGGTAGGCTGAGAAGTGTAGTACACCCCCACATTTAACCAGTTACGTTTACGTCCCATCTAATAAGTGGCGAGCCTGTTGCCATACACCGGCTAGAGATCCAGACTCCGAGTCACTACTAGAAATCCTAAATGAGGAAAATCCAATAGTACCCGACCTGGGATTTGAACCCAGAACCTCCCGATGGGCAGTCGCGCTTGCAACCATTCGACCAATGACGCAGTGAAAATGTAAAAAATTAAACGGTATTAAATTTCACTGAAAGGATATTAAAAACCTTTTATATTACATTTACATTTATAATACATTTAATAAGAGTCTTTCTTTCAATTAAATAGATTTCATTTAATGAAAAGGTGTGTGGATCAAAAGAATTTCATCAATATATTTTATTTATTAATCCAATTTTTAATACTGTTTTATAATATTCAAATACCAAATGATTCCATTATACATGTATGTATGTTATGATTTTTATTTAATTTAAAAAAAGCAAACATTAAAAAGTTTGCGTTCGAAAACCACAAATCCTCTGAAGACTTGTGTTTCACTGACCTTTATAAATCGTAAATTAACCAGCAGAGATTTCAGTAATCTGTCCAACTAAACTCCCTTGAATATTTTATGAAATGCTCGCTTACCGTGAATATTAAGGGAAAAATTGCTCCGCTCCCTTTAAGTTGTGCGTACAGAGTTTTTTGTAGGACGGTAAAACTTTAAATTTACCTTTCTGTTGCTACAAACCGAATAGTAGTCAAACGATGTCTTAATAAAACTCATATTCTCCAGAGGCTCAATTTCTCTATTAGAATTGAAGGAAGACTAATAGTGGTAAAATTATATATGTACATCGCATTATTGCGTGCCATGTTAATAAATATCATAATTGGATTAGATTTTTCGTTATTATCAGTAGGTACATTAAACAAGAACTGTGCGTTTTTAGCGGAAATATATTTAATGTTATTATATTCAATGAAAAGTAATTAATTATGTATATTATTTATAATTTTTATGTAACAATATCTTTTTTTGAATACAAAGATTTTGTTAAATATAAATATCGATCGAATCTACTGTATTGTTCGTAAATTCGCGTTTTAGTGTATTGAGTTCATTTGTAACATAAAAGGCACTCAATTAAATATTATCTTTGATTTCATTATAATATTATTACGTTAAATAACATATACTCATAGTAGTAATGCAACATAAAGGCTGTATTTTCCCGAAGTGAGATTTCCCCGCAGAGAAGTGCAAAAGCAGTTCTCCCATTTTTCACTTGGTATGTTATACTACGTAACACGTAGATAATATAATTTACAGTACATCCATAGATGATATTTTTGGGTTCGTGATATTTATAATTAGAGACCAAGCCTATTAAGTCCATCTCTATTAAACACAGCTGGCAGTCGACGCTCTGCCTTCCCCATAAGGGAGCGAGTGTAACGGTATAATAATAATAATAGAAGTACATATGCACCTCTAGATATGATAACAATCATTGAACTCAGTAATTGAACAATAATTACTTCAATAGAACAAGATAAAAGTTACAATCAACATAATTAAGACAACGTGTAGCAAGATGACTTAAGTTAGGAAGAACTTAGAATTCTCGCCGACGTGAGAATACGCCAGGGAATATTTCTTAAGTTATGAGGTAACAGTATTCTTACCTCATTAATCTCTAATCTCTTGAACATTTCCACACTGTTTGTTCGTTACGTGTTTTTTAAACATTTAGCTACCTTTACCTTGAAACTTTAATTTAGATGAATGCGATAATTAACTTGTACATTATTTTTAATTAACTTCTTGTAATATTATTGCTGTTAATCATTGTTTATAAAACAATGAAATACGCGCTACAAAATTAAACAGAACCCCATTTTATTGAACGCTGTAACAGTCAAGGTACACTATAACACTTCGTATTCGCAGATTATTGCAAGGTAACTTTAATTTAATTGTACGACGGATTTCCGTAATATAACGCCTGATACAGTTCCATGGTGACTTATATTCAGATATAACATTAGTTTTTAAAAAAAAATTACGATATATACCATTTAACTAGCAATGTATCTCTATAAGATGTATGGATAGAAATTTTATGAAGACCATGCTAAAAACAGCATGAGAAATGTGATAATGTATGGCGTATTTATTGCCTTTTCCCTGTTTTTACGCCTATATAACCTGGAAACCCTACCTAACAGTTACATAAAAATATAACATAACAATAAGCGCCGTTCTTAAATATAACTTTAGTATTGGGAATCGATGGAACCGGCGCGCCGTAAACGCGGCGATCGTAGTAGCACTGTAGCAAACGAATAATTAATCGGTCAACCTCCAACGATCGTTCCACTTTCCTGGAAATTGGACTCCGCTGTTAGTGTTCCGTAGGACAAACGAAAAAACGAGCCATCTATAAAAACAAATTGTCTCTGCTAAGTGACATCGAAACAGTTTGATCAAACCCTATAAAATCCGATCGTATCCCATAAAAGAATGATGTAAGTAGTCGTAAATGTTAAATATGGATTCATGGTGTAAATTTGTGATTGAAATCGTTCTTCCCCTACTCAAAAATTGACTTTTAATGTTAAAAGAAAAATGGAACTCACCAGTAATATGTACGGAATACCGATATCATAAATGTGACTCGACTTACTTTTTTCCTGCCTCGTCTTACTACTAATTTAAGATTTGTGTTCTCGTTTTGCGCAAATGCGTAAATTGCTTTCGGAATGTTCGTTCCGTTTTGGGTCAAGGCTGTACTAATTATTACAACACGGACACGAAAGTTTTTCAGTGTCTTGTTCGTCAAATATAGAATAAACTTTTATGGTAATAGCGGCTTAAGGGAAGTTAATCCTCTAATACCATCATATTTGGGATAAAGAAATATAACATTTTATATTTCCTTCAAAATTAAAGCTTCAGCTTACATAGCGATAAAATACAAGAAGACGAAAACCATCTTGGCAAACGGGGCTGGAAAATAATTTCTACGAGTATGGACATAAATCTCAGGTAATGGAATTGGAGCTGTCAAAACCATTGGCGCTAAAAACATTCAAACGGCAGTTCCAGCTGCACACTGCATAATACTTTACGAAGAAAATTTTAAAGAATTTGTAACTACCATAAAGTAAATGTACAAAATGGGCCGCTACTTGCACGTTGGTACATGTCCCATGACCTACAAAGAGCAATGTGTTGTTAAAGCTATACTTCCGTAGTTTGTCCCTATCGAACGACCTGCTATTAAGGCACGGTAAAAAAGTCCACAACACGGCCTGTTGCATAAATAACGCGCATACAATTCTCCTTCGTATGTATTGAGCGGTGAATATGACCCTACTAGTTTATGTCAAGTCCGTTTATTTAAACTTTATTGAGTTTACTCGCTAATATTAGATCTCACCCTGATCTGCTAACATTTAAAATATACATTTGTATGTCTGTATCTACATCAGCTACCATTTATTGTTTAGAGTCTAAATAAGACCACATTGAATCTATCCTGCAATAGTTATTAGGAATTTGTAGAGTAGAATTTATGTTGATCACATTATTTTTTCTTTTTGTAACCTAGTTATGTAGCCATATTTTAAAATTATTAATTAAAGACATAGAAACATGAAAGAAAATAAATTTATTCGCATAATAAAGCAGGACATAATATTATTCAAGTGCAACAGTACGCAAAGAAAAAATTGGATATATTAACAAAAAAAAGATCGAAAAGTAAAGGATAGAAAGTATCAATCAATTATATCAAACAATATAATAACAATATAATATTTAAAACACTTTTAGTAGCACTCGAAATTATTCCTGTGGGTAAGGCAATAGCGACGCATGTGTGACCTATTTTGGTTCTTCCGACGAAGGATAGATCTGCCGTCGGAGATATTCGTATTACAGATTCAGTCTTATTCTGATTCGATTCAGTTGTCTGTCCTTGTAGGTACTCAATATCGCTCCATTAATCATCACAGCAAATTAATCTCTCTATGTTGGTTATTATTATTAGTATATCGTCACGCCGAGTCCCTTACGGGGTAGGCAACTACCTCTGATCTTATAGACCTAACATACTTCTTTCACCTTCATCATTCTCTACATACACACACGCCAGTTTCGAAGATTTCTGACCATCAGTTAGCATATAATCTATTTACCACTAAATAGGCGAATCTACATATATGGCGTACAGGTTTATTTTGAAAGACTGCACAACAAATTTCTAATATGCCTTTGCAATATTGTTCGTGTTCTGTACACGACACATTGTAATGCCTCGCACCTTGAACGCGCTGTTATTTTTTTCCTATCGCCAACGTCCCACGCAACACCTTTACGTGCTAAAACCGGTACTTTTGCATAACGGTTTACAATTTGCGCCGTCAGTAAACAATTTTCCATACTTAAATCCACAATCAGGTAATAACCGTGAACGTAATATTTTCTAAGTTATTTATTGAGTTATTACTTGGGCAACGTGCGATTGTTAAATAGAAATCACAACTAATGCTGCAAGTTCTCGGCAGTTTAAAATATCTGGATCATATTTCAATAGACGTTGTATGACAGTTCGGTAGAGATATGTGTAGGAGATTGAAAAACCTTTTAAGTATTTTCGCTGGGGTTGCATAACGAATATGTTCGTGAAATTGGCAACCAACGGCCGGCCGACGGTAGAAGTGAATTTGACATATCGTTTTAGTTATGTCAACGCCACAGAGCCGCGCACTTTGCAAATACAAAAAATAAATCAGTTTGCAGCAATTTGAAGTATAAATATAACGAAACGAAACGACTATATCAATCAATATTTTGAGTCAGATTATATACCTAGTGTAAAATTGAGTGAGTGTACGATCATCTCACAGTTAACAAATTAATTTAATTTTGTAAGCGGTGAACTTTAGAACGGTGAAGTGAACTCTAATGTGCCGCAAGAAATTTTGTGCCAAGGGTCAGTGACATTTACTGATTGTTAAATAGATACGGTCCTAAACGTGTATGCTTTGTATAGCCCGCTTTGCAAAACTTATAGGACCATTAAATTCTATTCAACAATACAAAGGTTATCTAAGCTCGCAGAAAATGTGGAATAAACTTCCTTTTTAGGTGTATTTCAGTATCGAACCCTTTCTGTAAGCTGTCGATGCATTAGTATCTCCTCCAACATAATTCAACATACAGATTAGGGTGATATGGGTTTTGTCTTTTTTGTTTCAAAACAAAATCACTGAGTCATTGGATGAGTCATGGATAATGATTTCATATGGAACAAGTCTTAGACGATATTGAGTGCATTGGCTTCTTTATTATTATTAATATGTGATGGCTATAAAACAATATTTTAAATAGCCGATTGTTGCTGGTCATATTTAAATAATAGCTAAGTTTAGGTGGAAGTTCTTACAGTGGCCTAAAGGCTTCTTCCTGACAGCTTTAGCTGAACCTAAATCATTATCAGTCATTCAAGATAATTCGAAGATGAAGCACTTAGTATGTTTCATTTTAGCGTGTTACAAGGTGCTTAAGACTTTTTAATCCCAAGACAAAATTCGGAGACTTCCTATAATGTTATGGGGATCGATATTTAATTTTGTTTTCGCGAAAGCCGAGTTAGAGTATTATTAAAGAGACGAAAAGAAAGCCGAAGCTGGTGAAATGGCACAATATCGAGTTTCGGATATAAGTTTTAATAAGCAGATATTTATATTCCAAGGGAAAAATATTAGAATTACGTAGGTAAGGCTGCATGTAACAATTTCGACACTTTGTTTAAGCAAAGTATAAGTTAATACTGGAGTCATATCATTATGGAAGTAACCACGTGGTAGATCAATATGGTTAAAGAAAATTGGAAGTGCACCTATTGCAGTATAATTTTCTTTGATGTATAATGTTTCTGTAACGCCGCATTAATAACAATGTTACTGAAATTAAGAGATGAAATTAAAACGGTTTTGGCTATAAAATTATAAAAAAAAATTATGCAGATTTATGATGTTTAAACATACGAGTAAATCAGCATTCCTAAAATCTAAAATACGATGAAACTTGACACTAAATCTAATTCAGGTTTCTGTCAGGTTTAACCTGTACCTATTCCTTAAGTATTTTGCACGTGATTAAGTTTCTTTATGAATAATTACTATGGTGTTGAAGATTTTGGCATCTGCCACCTCAACTTGAGATAATAAAAAAACTAATTACGAGTATTTATCAATAATGTGCTAAGGCATTTTACTACGCGGAAATTCTACGTTGTCTCTGAATATACTGTACTTTTTGCATGATCTGGTTCCCGGTTCTTGGCAGCAGTCCTGGCTGCCAGCCAATAGTCTCGTTCCTTTATGACCATTATTGTAAAAATAATACCACAAAACAACTTAAAACTTTTCACGTAAATATATGAAACCGTTCCATTCAAATTTGTTGGGGGTTTGGATTTTCAGTATAAATAATAATAAGTTCATATCAGTAGTGGATCTGGCGTGACGAGATAATAGTAATAATTTTTAAATCACATTTGGATACATTTGAATTTCTATTCAGTGCTGTTCAATATTAAATAACAAACAGATAATAATATCAAGCATAAAAGATAATGCTTGATATTATTATCTGAAGCAGCGCTCTAACGGTATTAAGCAAACGAAGAAATTTATGTTTACGCCCATTACATTGTATAATGTACTTATAGTGTCACCAAAGGAATATCTTCAGTAAACGCCGAACAAAGACGACGCGACGATGGAAGATGCACCACTGTATGAAAAATGCAATTCTATTGCCGAACCTTACTATGCTAAGTCAAAAAGTAGATAAAAATATATGTATCTCGCATAAAAGTAATACAATTGGCAGGAACAGATAATTTTTTATGACTTTACATCGTAAAAGGGAATGCCCCCACTACTTGAGAACGTAACAATCTCTTTTATTAAAACCTTGCCTTCGCTTCTGAGGACATTAAATTTTATTTAAATGTGCTTTGTTCTTGTTGGATATCGTCACGTGTTTGATTTTACTTTATATTGTCGTAAAATATGTATTGCTTTCTCTATACTTCTGCACTTAAGCATAACAGGTTCTCTGAAAAACGCCCCTCAGAGCAGTTGTTTCTTTTTTTGTTAATCTACCATTACCCAAAATGATCTAGATTATTCTAAGTCTGCTTAATTATTTAAATTAATTAGGAAACGTAAACCACGCTTGTAATCCCCGAAGGGGTAGGCAGAGGAGTGTAGTACACTCCCACGTTTCACCAGTTACGTTTAAGTCCCATGGAATAGGTGGTGGGCCTACTGCCATATACCAGGCACACTTCCAGACTCCGAGTCACTAATAGAAAATCTAAATTGGACAAATCTGATAGCACCCGACCCAGGATTTGAACCCAGTACCTCTCGATCGGCAGTCGCGCTTGCAACCACTCGACCAACGAGGCAGTCTATAAGTTAATTATTCCAGTATAAATCCATAGCAAATGCGATGTAACTACAAAAAATTTAAGTGATACATATAACGATAGAGTGCGTGCACAAAAATTCGAACGTTTCGTCGAACGTCGAACGAACAATGTAAACAAGATAGAAATATCTTTAAGATTTCCTAGTACGCCGAAACGTCTCAAATAATGGAATCCTGCTACAAAAAATTAACACTCTCAAGAAAGACAAACGCCGGAGTGAGTGGATTTTTTGTATCCATTTGATGATATTAATCTCGGTGTCAACAGCAATGCTTTTGCACATTTCAGAACGCTAAGTAATATAACGTTCAAAATGACACCAACAAAAAATGAACCGACAGTTTTTGCACACGTATAAATACCACTCTTGAACCTAGATACTTTTCGAAAACTAAGACAACAAAAATACTCGTTTAGGTTCATATGTAGATACATGCCTCAAAATAAATAAATAAGCAGATGGACTATTCAATATAGAGGATTGTTTTGGCTGTAAAATCGTATCACCCATTTCAAACGTTCGAGAGCTAAATTTACTGATCTCAATGGCCGCTGTGAAAAATATTACCTATTCCATTATTACCCTCGCACGCATTGTCTGCGAATCGTTCTTTACATTTTTAATAACGAGCCCTCATATATCATCCATTTTTTCCAAGATTACTTCCATGTTCTTTGCTTTCATTTTCTATTACCATCTGTATATTTTCTCTTAGTGTTACAACACTTATGTTTTGTACGTATTTGTACATATGTACATACATACCTATGTATATTTATAAGAAAGTGCATCCAATGTAAGCAAATGAAATAGTTGAAGTAATAGTGATTAAAACAGCATATATGTATATACATATATAAATACTTCATAAATATTTAACTAAATGAAGGTAGGACACACAAAAAATACTGTCACAAAGATTGTCCTAAAATACTGCACAACGACTGTCTTATTATAGATGATTAAACCAATTCGACCAAATTGGACCAAGTAATCAACAGTCTGGCACCTTCTGAATAACCCAGAATCTTAATCTAAAGTTCGTTGGAGCGTCTAGCCCTACTTACAGTTTAAAACAATGCAGTGAATTTCTGACAAGTTGCGGTTGGGAACAATCGAGAATCCATCAGAATAGTACGAAGAATTAAGTTTCAATGTTGGACCTTGTAAGTGTTTTTCGTTCCTGCATCATTGGACCAACGCCAGCTGTCGGCTGTATCTCTAAACTGCAGTTACTGGCACAGTACAAAAAACCTGTAACGTATACTTATCTTCTCCAATTGAAATGTATTTTACAATCTTAGAAAATATAAAGATTATGTCACCTATTTTACTGACCAATAAAATAGTTCTGCATATATCTCTGGTGTTTCTGATATATAATGTGGAAATAATTATTTCGTAACATGTAGAGTAGGGTAGTTAGGCGGTCTGGGTAGTTGGAACCGCGCCAGTAATTGACAATGGTCGCAGACTGCAGTTAGGTCCATACAGGGCACGTTGTGTACACGCTTGCGTTATTTATCGTGTATCTTGTTCGCTCGTATTCTGGGTTGTTGCCGAATATGTTTACATTGTTAATTTTATGACTGTACACAACACTTTGAAGATTGTAATTTAATAATTACAGTTTAATTAGCCAGTCTTGGTGTCATAACGAAATGTGCCCTCTCGGCAGATTAAAGCTTTAACCGTTCCCATTTTGAGAGAATCTCAATATATTAATGGAACCCTCAATGGATTTATAATGGTGCCGATTAATATTATGTACTAGCTCATTATATTTACAATTAATACGTTACCTTTTTCGTAATATATTCTACGTGTTATTTTTTTAACCCAAATTTAAATGTTCTCTGTATTTAGAGCATGTTAATATGAAGCCTGGGTTTCTTAACAGAGAGTTTTAACATAAAGTAGTTTTAGTAGTTCACATAAAACAGTGAGAACTCTCACGAGTGATGTGTGTTTCATAGTTTTCGGTTGACGATAGTATGGTCGAGACACTAAGCCAGCGCAAATAAAAGATTTTCATCGTCTAAAACTTTTCACGCAGTATTATAACAATAAGGTTACTACTGCGAATTCATAACAAAAACCGTATATGACATATAAAAAATGTTGAAAAAACCGTTGTTCTGCAAATTGTTGCTCATGTGTCTAATTTCATGTTTCTGCTACAAAATACTTAACTGCCATATGTTTTCATACTGCTGAGCTTGTGCTTGCTGGTCAAAACATTGTTGGCTGAATATATGTATGTATAACATTTTCTCAAAAATTTAAAAACAGTTGCCACAGACGTTACTACGTGTTAACATACAGATGTTACCGACTAATTAAAGTTTAAAAAAATGTATCGACCAACGAGAATGGTGTCCGTCTCTGAATACCCCACAACTTTCAAAAAGGCTTAAATTTCGCTTGACTGAATATAATAATTAGATATTCTAAACATTTTTTCATAATAAAATATAAAAATGAATACGTAAAGGACAGAGTTGTTTCTTCCAAGGCTTAATCTGAATAAATGTTAGTACGTTTTCGAAGACGTTACACGTTTTGCATTAATGCAATTGCGTATTTATGTACAGTGAACGAAACAAGAAGAATGATAAATTATTCATAGTCTTAAACTTGAATCGGTATTCCTTTTATTTGTATTAAAGAATATTGAATTACCCTTAATTGTAATTGAATGTGTTTGGAGTTGATCAAACCGCCATTTCTGACAGCAAAATTACAACTTGACTTTACAACAAAATTGAAACTTGAGAGACTGACGCTAAGACGTTTTTTTTCTAATTGCTAATAATACTGTTGAACTTAACTACTACTACTAACAGTTTCACTTAGTTGTTTGGCAATCCCAAATATCTCTGCCTGGATCAAATAACGGCAAGTGGGAAGCCATCATTTGAATGCGCAGCTTAGCCCGTGAGGAAGTTGGCAATGGACCGTGCCAGCGCGTGTCGCTCAACTGCTACGACCCTTTTGTGGGAAAAGCGAATAAAAGAAACAGGTAAAAGGTTATGAAGCGATGACGGCGGCTGCATGTGTCGTCAGTGTGCTTATAACGTCACCTGACCTCCACTTGCCGACCGACACTACCGTCGACACATGCAAATTTAAACGTCTAAATAAAAATAGAACTTTATTGATTGCTCAATAAAATATTTACAGTTCAATCTACTATTAGCTGTATTTGGAACGAGAAATTGTTTATTACATATTAGTGTAAACGAGTATGTTCCGTATTCATTATATTATGGTAGATATCGTACAAAATTAAAACCCCCTCGAAATTAAGTGTCGTTCTAAGCCTTAATAAAACAACTTAATATTTAACCCTTAATTTGCCCAGCACCAATTTCCTGACTCCAATTATATATTCCGACGTTACTCTCTCGAGTATTGTGTTATGTAGTTTGGATGCACCGTTTTGATCGCAGAAACTCTCGTCATAGGCATTACTCATAGTCCTAGTTTATTTCTCACCCCATAAAGTTATATGACTCCGTTTATGCCACAGCGGCTAAATAAATGCAATCTACGAATACTACGTATCTACGAATATAACCGTCATAACTCTCAACTGCCATTGTTGGCAATAAAGATCGTTTGCTTAAAATAGCAATATATTCTAATTAATTATTTTCTTTTTTTGATTTTTATTGTATAATTAAATATATTATACTCGTGGGATTGTTTTGTTAACGCAACATCAGGACTGTAATCCCCGAGGAGGTAGACAGAGGAGTGTACTATACTCCCACTTTGCATCAGTTAAGTTTACATCTCATTATGAAGCAGGTGGCGAGCTTATCGCAATTCACCGGGTACAAAGCCAGACTCCGACCAGATATTTCTAGACAAAAATCTATTAGTAACCGACCCGGGAATCGAACCCAAGACCTCTCAATCGGTCACTCACTTGCTATCAATTCGGCCAAGAATGTGTTTTTTTTTAATGCGTTTTCTTAGTTCTCATATATCTTAAATATTAATTAACATTCATTTGTGATCCGGCGCGACAAAGATATGCAGTTGAATCCAAATTGCATACATTTTTTACAACCAATTTCCTGTCGTCTTCGAACTTCCATACACTATATTATGTAGGTATTCGATTATTTATTTAAAGCGTGTATACTAGCTTATCATAATTATGATTTTTAAATCACAATATTAAATTTCAGCAACTGCTTATATCAGTGACTTATCGGTTCATAGCAAAGTAAAAATAATATTAACATAAATCTGGATAAAACTAAAAAAAATATTTTATCTATGGAGCCTCTACTTCCTTTTTAGATTACTTAGAAACTTCGAACATAATATTATCATTGCAATAGTCGTCCGAGCATCTACAGTAAAATTAATTTGTATTCAACAATTCTATTGTGGTCGGTTTGCTGCATCAACCCCACGGGATTCATAGACTCGGTAAATTACTGTACTTAGCAATTATTGAATAGCGGGAACCATTGTTAATTAACATGCCACTGAGTTACTGACTACAAACAAATAAATTACTCTAATGAATCGTTGTTATGTTCTAATTCCAAAACTATGAGATGTTAATGTCAGAAACATTTAATGGAAGTTTCATTGGATTTTTTCTGCCACAACCCATAAAGTTCGGTCTGCGTCCGCCTTTGATTATGGCCCTTATCGACAGCATTACGACCTCATTTTAAAAGCATTATAAAGCCATTTACATCCCACTATTGGGAACAATATCCGCAACTGCAGGGGTCTGGAACGATCCTACCTACTGTACACCTCCGATGTATAATATAATACTGTCTACTTTTACACGGTCAGTCATTATTTGAAGATTCCAATACACATATGTAGGTATATATAAATCATTAAGAAACTTTGAATGGATACCCCTTGCGGCAGGTTTTTAGAAGTATTTACATACGAGTACTTTAGAGGTTTCTCGTACTATCCTAGTTATTACAAGTACATTGTTACATTGTTTTGGTAATTACATGACAGACGCACCGCACCGTATCGTAGGGTAACAGGACAAAAGGCCGTAAAATTAATTGTCTATACGAGTATGTTAAACATGATCATACTTTACATATAAATAGAGATAGACTCGCTACTGAAACTAATGAACCGGACCAACCGCTAGCCGGGTGTCAACCGCAATAGCCTGTTACTCAATAAATTGGTACACATCTCCATTACCACCTGTTGTATACTCGAATCGATGCTTTATAAGCTCGGGGTAGTTTTTAATGAAAACTTTATAAATACATATCTGCGTCAAGTCAAGTCAAGGCGTGTAAATTATGTTATTAAATTCTTCCAATTAAAAATAATCTATCGTGAACGTTAATTGAAACAATTTATGAAATTTAACCATCATACAATATTTTTATCAGCTGAAACGGTTTAAGTAAGACACTTACAGAATATTCACGGGTTAATAGATTTTTTACATTCAATCCGGATTTTTGCCATGGATCGGCGCGATTTACATAATACCTTCCTTAGGAAATGAGCGTTTCGTTCTAAAAATCCGTATCAAATTCTTAGTACGCAGGTACCTTCACACGACCAGTTCAGAAAAGAGCCTTTTTTAAATTCACCAAAAAGGTATTTTTTTCACTTGTGTAATTAATTATTCAGTTCATTATATCTATTAGATGAAGATTTCGTAATAAATGTAAGTGCTTAGGAACTGAAATACGACGGTTTCAGAGTCAATATTTGGAGCAAGGGAACTCGGCACAGGCAATAAATTCTCAAGTTCTCAGCTAAGTATGAATATATTTATTAAATTCCGCAGCCCTAAGAAATATGACAGAGAATTTGTTTTAGCACTTCGATGTTAATTAGCTCGTGTGGGGGAAATTTATGTTTGAATGGAGGTATTAATAAAATTATGGAAATTTACACCGTAGAAACGCACCATATACAGCCAACAAATATGACAGATGACTACATTATGTATTCGTTTAACTCACATTGCACAGTTTCTTTCTAGATCAAAATAATCAATTTCTGACTGAGCTAATGGAGGTCCTTTAGCATGTGCTTCTTACGATCGCGACGGGGCCAGCGACGACACATATCTACCAGCTAAAATTAACGTTAAATTTACTAGATTTGAATTGTATCCTTTTGTATCCTTTACACTGTTAAGCTATTGTATTTTGTTTTAACATTATGTTTAACAGTAATATTACTGGTATATATTATATTATAATTTTCACCACATATTTGATGGGACATAAACTTAACTGGTGAAATGTGGGAGTGTACTTCACTCCTCTGAGTACTCCTTCGGGGATTACAGACGTCATATTGTTATGTTTTTTTTATAATTTTCACTAATATAAAACTATCTTAAACGTTATTTATTTTATAATTAACAATGTTAAGATATAATAGTACATAAGTAGCAAAAGTTGCTAATTGGCAATATGATAACAAATACCTAGTAAGAATATACATACATATGTATAATATATTAAGAAATATCGCCAGATGACTATCATTTACGTAAACTTTAGAAATGTAAAGCATTATTCATAGCTGGAGATATTGTCCGTCCAAAATTGAAAGCTTATATATATGCTAAGATATTCCTCATAATATCCTAATAACAGCAGCACAAGAGATTAATGCTAATATAGCTATTAACAGGCGGCAGCAGATAGACTTTACGAGGGAATGATTGATGGTAACAACTTCCACGGCCAACGTTTTACAACGCGCTATAAAATGGTGCGCGAATGCAAATATTATTCACAACGAGTCATCTATGCAAACGTGATAATTTCATGGCGAAATCTCTTCGGATTTTCGTATTGTTTGCGGCGATAGTAGTAGCTGTAGAGCATTATATGTACAGCCTGGCAAAGACAACGAGCTGTATAATAACTATATGAATGCGAATGCAAACTCCCCGGTGTAAACAAGCAAACATTGAATTAGTTTTAATTATAATAAGTGAGTTATAAGTAAATAGGGTTCTCTATGGTTCGGTTCGAAACTAGTGAACGTGTTGTCTCTGGCATAAAATAGTGGATGTTGATTTTAAGAGAGGGAGATGTAGAATGTTGAGGGATATCAGTGATTTGCGTTGTTAAGGTGCAATTTAGATTTGGTAACACTGACGCGTTTAGTTCAAATTTTTTTTTTTTTTCACTTTTACAATCATGGTAATATTAAGATCAAATTCCATCAAACTTCGTTTTTTGCTAATAGTGTAGTTGATAAAAGCCAGCTGTGGTTACGTATGTTCTTATGTAAATTTATATACGCACAAATAAACAGCAAATACCTGCGCTCGTCACATGAATAAATGTTCTGTGTGCGAATAAAACTCGCAACCTCAGCGTTGAGGGTCGCCGACCAGCAGATTAACAGGGCAGTTGAACTTAAATAGGCACACAGTAACATTAAACAAATATAACTAGACACTCAGTTTCGCACATATAAATATGTATTTTTTTTTTATATTCTGAGTTAATTGACATCTCACTGCACAAATGCGCGCACAAATTTTGATATTTTAAGCCCGAATTAACAAAAACGTAATATAAACGCAATCAAAGGCATGATCACAATGGCCACTATTCGGTGGCTACTGTACTATAGCTATAAGAGATTGAGTGATTGATTTATTCCACTAAAATAAAGATGACACTTATAAGTAAGGCACATGTATTCTTTTCGTAAAACGCCTAGCCTGATCCTCTACAGTAGATCTAAAAAGAAAAGTTATGATTAGATGGACGCAAGTTATAATTAACTGCAAAATAACTTTAGCAACGAGAAGTGGAATATTTGTACAGACCATGAGAAATTTTTTTGAAACAGGAACAAACAAATAACTAGCTATGGAGGATTTTCAATTAGAACTTGTTCTAACGTCACTCCATCACTATGATATGTGTTAAATCGATATTGGAAAATGTATGCGCGAGTAATAGAAAAATGTTGAATAAAAAACAATTATTACGTATTAAAGGTGTTTTTTCATGAACTTTTTTTATAGATATTGTTATTTGTTTTTTTATTATTATTATTATTTTCAAAATGTTTATATCAACTGTGTACCTAGAACGTAATAAATATTTACTAAACTGCAGTACTTTCAAAATACACGTTATAAATATGTTTTCGAAAAATTCGTATTGTTCTCATTAATGAGAGACCTAAAACGTGTCTCGAAGGCTTAGAAAATTATAGAGAATCCACCGCAGAACCTAGATCATCCACAATCCTAACGGGTAAGCTATATTGGGTATGTGCTATCAAAATGCAATATTCTGTCTAAAAATTAACCTATTTATAGATAGAATAATTGTAAGACAGAAATTAAAAATAAATAGGATTAATTAGGTATTTTTATGTAACACCATATAGCTAATGGCTACGGAGGCGTACTAAATGCCTCATGGCGTTCTGTCTCGTTCAGCCGAATGATACAGAACTGTGTGAATGTACCTATAAATGTACAGAGTGTAATATGTACAGAGACTGGCATACAAAAAATATATATAAATACACATAAACACTTTATTCTATATGATTATAAAATCTCCATAAACTATGCATAAGCTTTTTTCATTTCAGTGTCCTCTACTTGAAGAATTCCGGACATAGTAATTTACTTTCAGAAGTACTACAGAAGTCTAGGCTTAAGGTGGACGGAGCAAACAAGAATT
Source organism: Parelbella ahira ahira (assembly GCA_018244795.1). Lineage (NCBI taxonomy): Eukaryota > Metazoa > Arthropoda > Insecta > Lepidoptera > Hesperiidae > Parelbella > Parelbella ahira. Next base: position 3,796 of record DWME01000096.1, on the reverse strand, counting down.
TTTTATGAAATCCGAGAGCGGCGGCCCCATTTCCATTACAGACTCACTGCTAACTCGGTTGGACTCAGGAAAACAAATTTGTTTGCTATCTGTCAACCAAGAAATATTAAAGTGGCGAGCGTCTGAAAATTTCAGATTTGATTCAATTTCCCTTCTAACTTTTTGTTTGTCGGTAGTTCTTAAGTAGTCGGTAAATATTCCCAAGTGTCATTTTCCTTTTGGTGCGTATTGATTTTCTCAAGTCTTTTTGTTTTATCTGTGAAGAATTTCACGAGTGTCAATTTGGAAATTACGTTAACTTGAAGTAATTCGAAATTTTTAAAATACCTAATTCATTTTGTGCAATACATTTCTAACGCCAATGTAAGCGGCCAGTTTTACAAGAAATCCTTTAATTCGTATGATAACGCGATTATACTTGAATATACTTCATTTCATAAATCAGTAGTGTTGGACTATGGAAGAAAATGATGTTTTACCATTAATCCACATACGAAAGGTTTTCTAGTAGGCAATGCTATTACGATACGGCGAATTCTAAATCCGGTTCCATTAGGTTCCGTCTGGTTCCTAAATATAGAAATTTTATATAAGCTTCGGATCGAACGAGACCTTCTGTAGTCTTGGAGCTCACATTTCCGTTCGAGAATATTTTAGTAACAGAATACTGTATATTCGTGATATAGGTACTCATAATGAGATATATATGAGATATACCTACTCGTAAATTAATAAATTACTTCAGTAACATTATTTAATAACATTTTGTATATATTTTATATTATGTATATTTAATTACAATTAAAATGACGTGACTTTAAATATAAGATCAACTATTATTTGTAGGCGATAAAGATGTACCGATATTGATTGATTTCGTATTTTTCTTTTTTGTTTTTTCTAGAGGAAATATAGGAAAGAAGTATAGGAAAACTTGTTACATTAAATAATACGTAAAAGTCGTTTTCGCACTGAGTTGAGTCACGCTCAATCAATATTTTAGACGAGGCTGTTCCTCTTTCTGACCCCGCTGTTACACGCGGGCTTTCCGCCACTTCCGGTGAAGCCTGGAAAATTCATCACGACGCCGCTTCAGTGCGGTCTATAAACCAATAACATGAGTAACTCCCATTATATTTACCGTCGTCTAACAGCAATAATCGGAACCGATTACTTAGAAGGTATGGGTTGGGTTGTAGACTTAAATTACATGATCTGAATGGGATAAATTAAATTTATAAATGGTGCTACCATTTAATAAGGTTTCATCTGTAAAAGCGTTTAAATTGTTAACATAAGTTTTGAATGTTGTGTTGGGTGGATCTTCAATACATTAATTATTTACGCAGATTTTTAATTCATTTCAATTTATTCCACCTTTTGTAACTTAACATCTTTGAAAGATCCCAAGAGAAACTGCAACGCTGTCTGAAGAGGTACCAAGGTGTGTCCGTAGTAAGGAATATTACACATAGGGATCGGTCCGACATAGTGGGAGTATCTCCTCAAGATATACATACATACATATATATATATATCTCGCATAAAGCAATTGTTTTCGAGGCCACGGTGCGTATAATGTGATATCCTGCTCTGCAGACATCTGTACGTTATCGCAGGTATTTTAATATTTGAGTCAATTTTCATAAGAAATTCCAATATTTCTGAATGATAGTAACAATTTAATACAAAAATTTCGCATACCCTTTATAACTCTTTAGCAAAAAGAAATGTCTAATTTTCCAAAGTGCCACGTGGCGTAATATTATAAATATCTTCAAATCTTATATGTGTAAAATACGAGAACGTACCGGAGTATTTTTTCATACCCACGGTAAAAATGGTAACCCACGTCATGAATATGCCAAAAACCCTTCTCAAATCCAATCCCCAAGATTCTCTCACGGAGATTGGACTAAACGGATTATGTAGAAAGTCAATCGCCATCCAACACTTGTACCTGCTTGCACATACAACATCCAATTGAACAATTCCACCATGTAAGCCTTCTACTCGAAGCTAACAAATATAATTAACTTTCTCTCTCACGTTATTACCTTTTGTTCCATATAAAAATGGCGTCTTACTTAATATTAAAGTAAATGTACACCTTGTGAGCTACGTACTTACTACTTAAGTATTACTACAACTACTTACGTATTACTTAAAAATATCATAACAGTAATTTTAAAGAAAATACCAAAAAAAATATTCGAAATGTCATCATCAATACCCTGTTTAGATACGTTGCTAAACATTACCTACTCCTGAGGGATTTTCGCCCATAATCCCCGCGATGGTCATGCGGGTTGAGGATCGCAGAACATGGCTTCTGGGCACTGTCTACTGCAGTCTGTTTAAGTATAGTATACCTGCATACGGGTCGTGGTACACCACGATATGTCAACGCCGGGTTTAGTTGGTTCCTTTGACACCCTGGTGTCCCGCACGGGTAGGAGGATATATTTTTCTCCATCTTGACGTGGATAACCATATAATTTACCGAATAGATCAAATACTGGTTGATAGGAAAGTCAGAAATCTTTAAAATGGCACACATATATGAAAAGTAGTGAATGTAGAAGAAACAAGTCAAATATGTTCGGGTAGAGATATGAGGCACTGGGTGGTCTCTGCCTTCTGACTAAAAGACCTGGCGTAACGATACTGTAATAATATAATCAAAATGTAAGCAATGAATTAACTATACAGCGCGGATGCAAATAGCAATTTACGAAACACATCATTAATCAGTAGGCAATGTTATTAAAGCTAATTTTGCTGAATAGTTCAAATAGACTTTGTAAGCTTTGGAATAAATTTTATAATGAGCTTAATTTATTATTATTATTTTACATTTTTATTACAGTGTATTTACTGTAATGTAATATGCGAACATCCTGTGTAAACATATGAGTGTAAACATTTGATGTGTTTTAATAATAACAATACTATATTGACACAATTTCAGTTGGCTATTCCGAGTACTTCAATTAAAAATTTTATTTATTTTCAAATCTCAAAATGTAATAGTACTAGCGTGCAAAGTCTATTACACGAAAACAGGTGAGTGTAACACACAATTTGCATTTAATAGCTGAATGAATAAATGAATGGGTACACATTGAATAGGTTCACAGAAGTAGGGGTAGGAAACAATTCACTAGGTGCCTTTATAGTCAAACGATATTAAATGAGCTGTTGTCTGAAATTCGTTTCACTAAATTATGTACTATTAACGAGCTCTATTTTACATTATACGTCATAGTTTCATTTTACATTTTGTCATAATGGCCCCAGCATTTGGAGTTAACTCATAAACTATTAATATTTAAAGGCCTCGTTGGTCTAGTGAGTGAGTGCGATCTATCCGAAAGGTCCTGGGATTGAGCCGCGCGGGTCCGGTATGATTGGATTTTTCTAACTTGTAATTCTCGCTAACAGCCCCAAATTCAGATTTATGTGCTGTGTATGGCAATAGAGATATCTCCTATTCTAAGAGACATGTGTGTACAACATAACAAGTGAAACATGGGAATACTATTCTCCTCCGCCTAACCCTTGCGGAAAATACAGGCTAGATGTTAGCTATGTTATAATATGTTGAATAAGGTAATAAACTAGAATACTGTGGTGGTACTTTTAAATACAACAATATTGATAACAATATACGGTTAATTCTCGCTCCGCTTAATAAAATAGAAACTTCACAGAACATAAAAAAATTATATTGATGCTCGAAATCGCATTTCTAAAATTACGTCTATTAAAATTGCAATTACTTACCTATATAAAA
>DWME01000095.1:0-47650 GCA_018244795.1 Parelbella ahira ahira | reverse complement strand
CTGAAACATTACATCCCTCCGAGTTTTCAACTGAAGCAGACTCGGCTTACCTAACTGGAACAGATCATAGAAAAGAAGAGATGAAATTATTAAAGGAAAAAAGCGTAGAAGATATTTGTAGTAGTGGTTATGATACTGATCTCTCCTCTGCTGAGTTTCATGGAACGAAACTTGAGTCAGAAAAGGTGCATTTAGATACACTTATATCTGCTCAGCCACTTGCAGACTTATCAGTTTTGGAAAAAACCATCGATGAAGTTAAGCAATCTCTTGAAGCAGCGCAAGTTGAAATAATAAGCGAAAAAAGTGACGGAAGCATCAAATACAAGCAGTCACCCTCAGAATTTCAATTTAAACTTCTTATTAGCCCAGAAAGACCAGAAGCTATTAGTGAAGAACCTCATCATGGCGAGGATCCTATGAAATCTCAAATAAAATTAGATAAAGAAGAAAAGATGACAGATAGTCAAAAATCAGACAGCATTTCACAAAAAGTTAGTTCTCAAGAAGAAATTACTATTTCTGATGAGGATAAAGACACAGTGATTCAAATCAAAGAATCTAGCCCACCTTTGGAATCGGCTGATGTATCTATAAGGTCGGACAGTGGCCCACATTCCATATTAGAAACTGAAAGTTTTTCTGACCGTGAGGGTTCTTCAAAAGGAAGTCCTGAAGTTAAGCTAAGAGTACAAAAACATATTAAAACTAAAGTAGGTGTAGTAGAAAGACGATCTGCTTCGGAAATTGAAGGCTGGTCTAGTTCAGGTGAAAGTCATTATCACAGTTTTGAAAATTCGGAAGGTAGACCTTTATCTTCTGATATGGAAGTGATGATGACAGCTCAAAGCGGTACTGAATTTGAAACTGCACTAACAAGTCACGACGTTTCATCACAGTCACTAAGAACATCAAAAGATTATTACACTGCTGGTAGCTCACTAGCTTCAAGAGATAGTATGAAAAGCCTTGACTCTGATGGGTCTAGCCACGTAGCCAGTATTGATATATCAGATGCCTCTGAAACTTTAGTACCTTCAGCAAATGAGTTAAAAGAAGAATTGATGGAAAGTAGCACATATGTAGAACAATTTTTACATGAAGTCGGAAAAGAACAAATAAGTAAAGTCAAAGATGAAAGTGATGAAGAAATATCTGGAGATGAAGACCCAAACAAATCAGATGATATAGAACTTGTGGGGAAAATGAAAAGATCTCATGAAATGCGTTTTCAACCCAAAGATATGATTCCAGAACATTTTCCTGTTGAGGGTGCTTCCGAGAGTATTGAATTTGATGAAGATTCTTCAAAAGAGAAAGAAGGCTCAGATACTACCATATCAAGCCAGCTGAAAACAGATGAAGTTTTGTCGTCGTCTATATCAAAACTTGACATGTCATCATCACAATCTCAACCAGAATTGGACAAAGAAGAAGTCCAAGAGACCATATCCAAAGCAACAATCGAAGGAGAACAAGCTGTTCCTTTTTCCGTTACTAAAGTTGACAGGCCACAAAGAGAATTTGTAGATATAGAAAGTGAAATAATACCTGTAGGATCTGCTGAGTATGAAGAAATAGAAAAATTTGGTAATGTGTCAGGTTCACTGAAGGATAAAGTCAAAGATGATACAATAATCGTTAAAAGTACAATAGACCCTGTACAAAGTACACCACATCCTACTGACGTAGAAGTAGAAGAGGAATGTGTTAAACAAATTATAAAAGATGTTAGTGTGATCCCATTTACTATAACAGAAAGACCTCCTAGTCGCAGAGAGTTTGTTGATGTTGAGGATGACATTATCCCGGTGGGATCTAAACAATATGAAGAAATACTGAAGTCTAAAAGTGATTCTTCTGTACCTAAGACAAAAGTTGAAAAGTCCGTTGCTAAGTCACCTGAACCGCAATGTGAGAGCAAACAAAGTTCAACATCTAGTTTAAAAACTCATGAACATTTGTCGACACCACACACACCCTTGTCTGCACCTAGTCAAAGTTCTCTTTCAACTGATAATGGACGAGAATATGTACTTGATGATATGTATGATATCTCGGAAACACCCGAGTTAAAATCTGACCTCATTACAGAAAGTAGCAGATCCGAACTTATAGTAACAACCGAAGACAGAACTTTACACTCTTATGAGAAAGAGCAAGAATCTCCTACAAGTGATGAGTTTGAAATGGTAGACAAGCCAAGTGAAATGGATGATTTTGTTGTAATTGAAGAAGTTGCTAAAGAAGCTCAAGAAACTGATACAGAAGGCAAAAGTGTAAAGATAGTGACCCAAAAACGGTATGTGAAACGTCACGATATTGACGTAGAAGAATATTTATCAAAAACATCCAAGAAACAAGAAAGTACTAGTAGCACTTCTGGATCATTATCTGATGAAGAGTTACTCCAGTATGAGTTAGAACAAAAGAAAATTCAAGCCCAAGAATTAGCCGAAATTGAAGCTGGAAAACGTTGGATACAAATGCAATTCGAAGGCGACCCCAGATATGACTATGAAAGGGTACCATTGGAAGATATTAAAGAAGAAGAAATGACAGACTTCGATGCTAGCAGAATTGGCAGTCTAAGTTCTCAAAAAGAATCTATAGGAAGTTATGGTAGTTTTGGCAGAAACTCTTATGGAAGTTATTCAGAAAGTGAAATGGCATCACGAATGCGATTTAGAATTAAAGGAGAAAATGACGATATATCGATAAGTTCATTGCAAGAGTTTGAAAATCTGGAAAGGGCTCTTATGGAGCAATATCAGCAACATTCTTCGTCTTCACAGGATTCATTAAATGGATCATTACCACGACGTTATATTCTCAGTAGGAGTCAAGGTGACGACATTTCCATATCAAGTTTGAAAGAATTTGAAGGACTTGAATCTGCCTGCCTTGAAGCCTTAAAGGCAGAATTATTAGCTAAACAAAAAGAAGCTCTTTTACTTGCCGATCCTAAGATTGTGAGTGGAAGTTTTCTAGAGCAAGAAAAACGATCCTACGAAAGCAGTTCAGAGAGTAGTCCACCATTAAAAGGTGGAAGTCCAGGCCAAAAAAGTGGAAGTCCTTCTCAAAAATCTGGCAGTCCATCACAAAAGAGTGGAAGCCCCTCTCAAAAAATAGGGAGCTATGGTAGTCCATCACAAAAATTGTTAGCGGATTCAGCAGCAATTCGAAGGTTAATAGAACAACAAATGGTTTTAGAACAAAGAATGCAAGAGCAAGTTACGCCTAAAATTATAACAGTAAAAAAATATGATGACAGAGGAGCATTTTTTGTTCCCGAACCAGAACCAGAATTTGAAGCGTCTCAAGCTAAACCTGAAGAAGTAGCGGAAGAATGTAAGAAATCTTCTTCGTTTATTTGCGCGGCAGCCCCTAGTGATGGTTCTGCAGAATCTATTCCTGGCGACTGTGAAGAAATGATGAAACTGTTGGATCAGGAAGAAAAAACTAAGAAAGAGCAAAAAGATTGTACATTTACAAGCGATGGAGGAATAATAGAAGTTGTTCGAACAACTACAGTTATCCAGCAAAGGTTCGTCGACGGAAAAAAAGTCTCGGAAACTGTCACTAGCACTGAGGGAGAAGGAGCTGTTGATATACCTTCGCGACTAACTCCATTCGACGAAAGCGGAATGTCGTATGGTTCTGAAATGTCCTCATCTTTAGCATCACAACCATCAGAAATGGATAGCTTAATGACTGTGATTGAAAGGCACACTTCAGAGGGTGAAATAGTCACTACTTCTAGGCAAGCTATTATGTCTTCAGATAAGCTTGAAGACCTTGATTTTTCTAGGGAAGGGAGCGCAGTGCGTGAGCTATCGCCTTCCTCTGGGAGGTCGATAGCTCACAGTATTGTATCCCTTTCCGGTAAACATTTAACAGATCCAGCGAGCGGTTCTTGGAGCGGGCAGGACGAAGAGCTGAGTTCTTCTGGCAGTTTTAGTCGGTATGTAAAATTTCATTTTAATCGTAATAATTTAATCATTACATTAAAATTATAAGATAGGAAAAAACCATTTGTACGTTATGTTCTATTACACAGAGCACGTGCTGATCTGATGCTAGGAAGCACAGATAGCCTCGAAGCAACGAGCTCGAATGCTACCAGAGCTACATATAATTACGAAGTTGATACACCTATGACTGGGAGTTTAACATCCGGAGGTAAGGATAATTAACTAAACGTTATCGTTGTATATCCTGGTTAAGACTCAGGAAAAAGACTTACTTCTTTTTCTGTATCTAAAATTTTGCTGTATAAATATTGACACTTAGGTATATCTACACGAAAATTTAATAAATTGTACGTGATAAACTGTTCTTTAAAAACAACAATGTTATTTATAACTGTATGTTATATCATACACAACTTAACATGAATACTGAATAATAGAATAATGAATAAAAGAATATACAACGACTATAATTTAATTAATTATTATAATGCTTGAGATCCTTCAGAGAAAATGTGAAGTGTTAATCATTTTTAAAATCAGCCTATACCCAGCTAGAATCCAATATTTATTACATTTGGACGTAGAAGTTTACGCCATACAAAAAATGTAGCGCAAATAAAAATATTGCTTTATTTATAATCTTATAAAACTATGAATATATTACTTACACTTAGCATGTTGTTTAAACTCAATTTTAAAATTACAGACAGATGCTCTCATCCTCGCTTTCATAACCATTACGAATTTTATATGTATTGCTATCCCACCAAGCTTGATACTAATCAGAAAGATAACAGCGGTTCACCCTCCAGGGTCGAACACAATGGTATCCTCTTTGGACACCTTGGACCCTGTGACTGCGGTACAAATGGAGAGCATGGAGCACCAATCTACCAGTGAGCATTATTCCCACGAATATGGTGTTCACGAACCAGATTCTGATACAGAACGACTGGTAAGTTATTTTAAATCCTATGCGAAACGTAAAAAAATTAAGTTAACCAAAAATACACCTGGTTATGCACGAAAATCATTGGTCATTAAAATCTGCTATTTAATACATTATTATCGACTATCAATCATAGTTTTACAATATATCGACTGTTGTAGGAACTGGATGGAAAAACACCGAAGGCAAAAGAACGTACAATCATGTTCGACAGTACTGACACGCTGAGTGCTGTTAGTGGCGACAACTCTGTAAGGGAGGCGACTGTTGAAGCCCCGGCTGCAACGTTCTACATTGGAGACACACCAATTGTTCGAGGTATTTGATTTCAAAACTTTGCCAATTTTTTTACTCTATTATAGTTTCCCAAACACAACTAAAATTAAATAAAATTCTCTCCCTTCACTCTTTGACAGTTAGATTAAACACTTAATTCTACACATTCTATTTAGCGATTGGCATAAAAACGTTACATTTTAACAGATTTCAAAAAAATTAGGAGTTTCTCAGTACGACTGTGTTTTTTATAAGTGAAAATTATTTTTTTTAAGTTATACTCTTATGTTCTCATATATCACTGCATTATACTAGACAAACAGGCACTTAAGCTCAATATGTAAGAGTATAATTATAGCAATATTGTTGAAAAGACAATTTTTATATATTACAGGCGAACGGAGAGATCAAGATGACAGTCAACCTACTCTATCTGGAAGTTGCCCAGCCTCTCTACCACCGACCACTCAGCCGTCACCGCCAGTACCAGCACAGAGAAGGTAGAGAAGGGACATTTTAAAACTCGATTATTTATATTCGTTAAGTTCAATATGTAGTCAGGGCCTACTTAATTCTGCCATCTATTTTTAATAGTTGTTCTTGCTATTTGTTCCTCTTTTAAGTTACCTTTCTTATTATTTTCACGCAACACTTTCACCTTCAACGTTTTGATTTTTTGCTTTGTAACATTCTTGAATATTTTTAATTTGGCCAGTATTACCCCAATGTCTCTCATAAGCTTTCCGTCGTTCCGAGTTGTACCTACCTACTAAAATCGTAATGTTATCATTGCAGCTGCTATTGTTTAAGTCACTCTCAAGAAAAGTTCAACAAATAGGTACACTGTTTATATTATTCTGCTTTTTACTTTTTATTTTGCTCATCACCATATTCTGTCATCGTTTGCGCTTCTTCACTTTTTTTTCGGTTTTGAAACGTTTCGTTTGAGTGTAACATGTTGATATTTATTTTGTAATTTGTGAAATTGCTATTCACAAAACCATCCCGGAAGCATGAGGAGTGAGAGTTAATTATTAAATTTTAGCGCGACAAATTTTCAATATCCACTCTCATCGCTTTCTTCTTAGTTGAAACGTCCAGAACATATTTATGGAGAAAGTATTACTTATTTATCTTTTTCACAGCTTCTAATAAATTGCATTTTCTTTTCAGATCCTTGACGATGCTCGCGAAATCGCCACAGTCGAGTCTCGATGAAGCTGCAAAGAAGTAGATCATATTTTAGAATTTTCGAAAATTCTATTATCATGATCAACTTCATTTAACTCTTTCAAAGTAATTGATTTAATTACATTTTGTTCGTTAGGTTTAAGAAAAGCAGCTAAATGGCTTAGCTATATTGCACGGTGCGCAATGTCTATGTTCTCAACAAACAATAGCTCCTATGTTGACTAAATCAAGCAACCTACTAAGATAATATAACTATCCTTACATATATTGATAAGATAGTATATAAACTAATCAATGTGATAGTTTTAAAGGATTCGTCGACACTATATCCTAAAAGTCCATAACTGAGAGTTGATATTAGTAGCCATTTCGAGTCTCTTACATTTAACTAACTGACAGACTATATACAGTATCACTAATAAAATTAGGTGATCAGATACGGCTCAGTGCGTACGACCGATTTTTGTGACCAAATACTTGTTCAAAATGTACTTGTTCACGATTTGTACAGGAATCGGTCATACGTTCCGAGTGCACTTTTTGGATAGTATTTTGGTACTCGCTTTTGTACTGTACCGTCGGTTTTTATACGACATCGGTCCATGTTACTTCGACCTATATAACCTTTTAGGTAGCGCTTAGCCTAAATCTAGAAAATACCATGCTTGTTCATTACAACGTTAAACACAATAGTAGAAGTATTAACTATTTTGTAAGGTTACGATGTAAGTACATATGTTTTCATGGTATTCATTTCAAAATTGTGTCATTGGAGACCTCATTAGAAATAGATGAGGACGACACCACAAACTTGACATTTCTCTTTTTCGCTTGTTAAGAAAAAGAATTAAGAGAGAGCAATGGGACGGGACGAGTAACTTTACTTGGAATGATGCACAATTTTTCAAATAATTTAGCTAGGTAGAGGTACAAAATCTAGAGTAAGGTATGAGCATCATCTCTACGGCCAACTTCCACTTATGCTATTGAATAGATCTCGTTCATTGTGATATCGGAGTACAATAGCTTTTTTACTATTAGTTTAAAATAAATATTAGTGTGCAAAATTAATTTTCATTTTGAAGTGTTCATTTAAATTATTGCGTTAATTTTAATTAGGATCTGGTTTAGTTTTTTTTTTGGAAATTATTTTATACTATGTTGTAATTTTTATAACTATTGATCTATAGATAAAAATAGGTGAATCGTAAACTAGGATAGATAGAGGAATAGTTATTGCTACGTTTTATAACGCCTACAATTTCTAAAGTTGGTCGTAGATACAATAGGCTTCTACATACGTTAATATAAGGGCTTGCTCACTTCCAAACGTTTTATTCATAAAAATCGTTAAGGTTTGTAATCTATTGTGGTCGATATAAATAAACTAAATAAGGGAAGGACGAAGTTCTAGGATTTGAGAATAAATGGGATGAGACTGAAGTGGGTTGAAGTAATATCTAGACATTAAAACTAAAAAAATATCTGAAAGCTTAGCTACACTCACGACTGCAAAAAGCTGTTTTTGTGCAAGTTTTGAGCAGAGGGACTCGCCGAGCTAGACACTCGGTGTCCGGAGCTGCTGTTATATATACATATATATAAATTATAGTTAATTTCGTTTAAAAATATTGGTGTGCTTAAATCGGTGTTACGTGTATTGTAAGCGACAAGTCGCGCTGCTGTACTAAGTTGTATTAAGACCAGTTAAGTTGCTCTATTCGAATGTTTCACGTTGTCTTTGTAATATGCTGAATATTCTATTGATTAATAAATATTATTGAATATTGAATAAAAACGCTATGTCTCATATTTACGCATGTTGTTTTATTTTAACTTGAACCTTCTTCAAGACATGCTTGGAGTTTAGTGAATAATATAATTTGAAGGTATCTTAAATATCGCCATGAATCTTACTAAAATAGCATAGTTTTAAAGAAATTATATATATATAGTTACGTATCACGTAACTGCATGTATTATATAGAATGATATAGATATATTACTATTGGGCCAGTCTGTGTAAAAATACATATTAAACAAATAAAACTTTATATTTAAAATGTTCAAGCAGCCTGCATTAGCTGGCTGAAATTATTCAAAATTTCATTTATTAAGAAATAATGGTGATGTCAAACTAAGTAGATCAATGTATAATGTATTACATACTGAATGTTCAGCACTGAAATGCACAAGCAAACATTAGTGCTTGTGACAAAATATTTATTTTGTATGAGAATCGAACCTGGGTCAACAGGCCAATCCAATTATTTCCATTGTTAACAAATAAAAATACACCAACTCTGTATACTAAAATTTATTTACCTGACAAAAAATAAAACAATTATAGTGTAATAAATTACAAGTAGACAGACATCTGAAAATCATTCAAAGATTCATATATTTTTCTTGAAAAAAAAACCATGAAAAATAAAAAATAAAAATATATTTTACCCAATCGTTAATAAGAGGGTAGCATAATATATTTTTTTCAATTTTATAACGTACTAAAAATAATCATTTTCATAAAAACCCAATGAGATAAACGCTAGGGACACACTGGGGGCATTTAAGAATATATTTAAGTCTTTGCTTACATGTTAGGCAACTACTGAGAGACGTCAAAATCAGATCTTTGTGACATATTTACACACTAAATTTCTCATATACGCATCTACGCATTTCTAAAGGTCGATCGCCAAAAAAGATATGTGTGAGTTGAGCAAATTTATTACTATCAAAAATAAATTTATGAATGGCTCAAAAAACATACATATTTTTTTACTCAGTGTTTCAATATTAATTCCAAATTCCAATTTTTAAATACTTCATTATTTTGTACATATACAAAACGTCATTGACACTTCTACTGATATGATTCCGTTTGACACACAAACTACACATAACCGCGAAAATAATTCAAACAGAAAATCGATTTTTAAATTTGGAAGAACAATCGGAAATACACAATAACGATTTCCCATTCAAATTATTTTCAATTAAAACTTAACCCTACGAATATGCTTACAAGTATTATGGCATTATTTAAGTGCGTTTATAGAGAAAGCGTTCTCTTGACATAACTCCATTTAAAAACGTTACATTAGACATGTAGTGAGAAAGAAAAAAAAAATTATAAAATTTAATTAATTGATGTCCTAAGAACATAATATAATACATTGAATGGTAAGCAAAAAAAGTTAGAAAGACTACAATATAAGGATTGCTAGGCGACTATGGATTCGAATGACAAAAGGCAAAGATAATTAGAAATTTATAAATGAGACCATAGACTAAGGGCTCATAGGCCTGCAACCGATGTAATACAGCATATTGACTTAGATTATAAATTATATAAAACTTAATTGTAAAATCTAATAACAACTTACTTTACTATATTCTATAGACAAAGAGTCAATTAAGCTCGCTCTATAAACGCACCCACATACATTTCACATATCATAACAGAACAAACAAAAAAAGTAGAAAACAAGACTAACAAATAAATAGTTTTTTTTAATAAACAAATAAATAGTTTTTTTAATAAATAAGTCTTCACTTTGGTAGTTAAGACGACTTGTGAACAACACTTACTAGATATTTAAACATTCATACTAGTTTAGAAATACTCTGTTCCAGAGTTAAGGGACTCTGGAAACGGATTGTATATTGTAATATCGAAAGCATTACAGAATTGTCTGCTTTAGAAAGAAATAACAACCATTAATGTTACTTAAATATAATTCTAAATTGTTGCAGCTCAAAGTGAATCAAACTCGGAGACATCACTGGTCTGAAATAAATAAAAATAAAATATAAAGAAAAAGAGTAATTTTGTACAGCATTAAAAATATAATAAAGAATTTTGTACTCCATATTAATTCGCTATTTTATTTAAAATATAGTTATTTTAGAAGGATACTTATGTCCAATAGTTTGACAAAAAGGTTGATAATTAAATATATTTATTTACATAAATTATTTTTTAAGCACTATTATACATATTTGCATATAAAAAATATAAGGGTTTTAAGTAAAATATGTTTTATAAATGCATACAATAATGATGAAGAAAAAATGTTATTTTACCAATTAAATTGTAGTTGTCGAAGTAATTTTTATCAAACTATCAATCCGGGTCCCTTATGGTGTAAGTAGAGAGAATCGAGTATCAAATGTGTCAATCCTTACACACCTACTGTGCTTCTTCTACATTCATCACTCTTTATATAAAATAAAATATATGTATATTAGGTGCAAAATACATACAAGATCGGGTTTGTATAGGTGCACGTGGGGCAGGAGGAAGGTGGAACCCAGGTCGCGTTCGGCCATCGTGTTCGCTTCCTAACGAACACATCAAAAACATTAGCGAGGGCGCAGAGTGGAAATGAAACGTATATACTGTGAATACTGTATCCAAATCTATAGTAAAAAGCATCGTGCTAAATATATATGTACATATAAGAAGATGTATAAATTATGATAGGAATATAACATCATCAAATTTTATTTATAAACAATAAAAATGTGAGCTTGGGGAGCGTAGCAGATTAAATAACTATGGGGTTAACCCTCTCATTCAGAGAGGAGCCCCGAGTCCGAGGGTGAAGCAGTAAAGGGTTGAAAAAGGTGGGCGAGCGGTACCTGGTGCGAGGCGCGGCCCGTGCTGGCGGGCAGCGTGCCGCCCACCGAGCGCGCCTCCGACAGCGTCCTGCAGCGAGCCACACACCTCACTCAATATTCTTATTAACTATAACCGGCCTGCATTACATTATTACAATTATTAAAAGGTAATACCCATGGAATACCCTACTCTTCGTCACACTACACTTGGTTTCTTAGATTATTATGTAATTAAGAAAGCTAAACTTCTCCAGTAATACATGGAATTATATGTGGTTCAGAAACATAATATTATGTTGCCAGGGTAATAAAAATACTACAAAGTATATACATACAGTTCTCCAAGTCTCCTCTCCGCATCTGTCCATTCTGACATATCTTCTTGACTGAAAGTATTGGTACGTATGTATATTAAACAAAAATAAAAAATATGCAATACAAAGTATTTGTACATTGTTCCTTATCCAAAATCCTTAACTACATAACTATGGCATTGCCACTAGCGAAATAAACATTTTAGAAATATAATCTAAAAATATAAAATGACCGTAATTATACATTACAATATCATCTAAAGTACAAAACAATCTTAATGAGTTTCTCAATAAAACTTAACTTATGATGAAGGAATATGTTTTAAAATATGCAAATTCAATCTTTATAAGTATGTTAACAAAATAATACTAAAAAACTACCTAAAAAGCCAAAATAAAATCATAAGAAATTATAAAAAGTTTTGAATTCTTTATTTTAAAATGATATATGAGTGTAAAAAATAGATGAACATTGAAAATAATACCTCATTCATAGATTTATAATTACAACAAAATTATTAACAGAGATCAAATTATGAATCAATTATGAATTCATGAAATGATGAATTCATTATGAAATTATGAATCAATTTTCATCAGAAATAATTCTCAACAAAACTACAAACAATCCTCTCCTGACCATTTACTGAAGTATCTGAGAAACATTACCTGAACTCATCAAACAATACCTATAAGACTTCTGAAGCGTGTCGAAGCGCGACAGCTCGGCTTCCAGGTCCGTCTTGTTGACGGACGAGAGATCGTCTCTGTCGTCCTTGGCCGCAGCTTCGTCGGGTCTGATTGTGGTGGACACTTTGAAACCTGCTGACACTAATGCACCTGTAGGATTAAAGATCCTGATAAAGGTCTCATTGAACAAAGGTATTAGCACATTTTTTTATTCCGGTTACAAGGCCCCAGCAGTTTATGTGAAGCGATAGACAAATATTAAGATTTATATCTGTCGTATAGCAATACAATAAGCTCAAGGTCACACACACATTAAGCATATTTATTATAACTAAATATATCTCAGTGAGTATATTATGAGGCGCAACAATCTTTAGATAACCTCTGAAAGAAGGATATCTGTAACCAGCATTGTAAAAGTCACAATCTAGAAGACTAATTGGATATCCCTTATGTGATTACAATTGTATACAATATGTAATTGTATAGTGTAACACTCTCACACGATTCAATTAGAATAGACTAACAATAGTGGACAACTAAATATACTGTGAAACGTTCAATATTATAATTTCTAGTATCAAATAATTAATACCTTGTTTGTTGTGTCTGTCTTTGTTGGCACTGTACGAAGATTCTATGCTGTGTTTTCTCCTCATCTGAAAAAGGAAAATTTCAATGTTATTTAGATGTTATGAACACATATTAATTCTTGTTGTCTTCTCAAATATCCAGGTATATTTATATGGGTAACAAAATTTAAGGTTTAGTAAAGAAAAATAGACCTTCCTTTGACAATAAAATTAATTGTCATATGACAGAACTTTTATCAACACACAATATGAAGTTCTTGATTGATTGACACTTAATGCCTAATTGTAATATTGGTGCTTGAAAAAGGACATTACTTATTAAAGTTTTTAAGGAGAACTTGTTAAGTTTCAAATTTTCATAAAAAAATGTGCTGCAAGTCTTTTTACTCTACCTCATCATTAGCAGTAGTGGCACCAGATTCTAGGTAACTTATCAGCTTAGCTTCATTGCTGAGTTCAAGACTTCTCTTTCTGGCCAAGTTGTCGCGACTGAAAAAGAACCATTTAATCTTATCAATTTCCATTATAACATTGTTATGAATTCAATGTGTTCAGGTGAACGATTAATTCTAATCACTGTATGTCACTTTCTCAGCATTTTTTCATATAAAAAAAACAATTATGGAAACCATTGGATGGTTCATGCTGCCTTCAGTTAATATCTATCTAATTTCAAATGGAAATGGTGATCTATTCTACATCACTCACACATGTGATGACACTATCAATAAAGAAAATTGAATCATAGCTTATTCGTTACCCTTCAAACTGAAGTGCAATCATACAAGGAGTGTTAAATAGAGTAAAAAGAGAACTAATTGCAATGGTGATATTCTCACTGTGTAGTCCGTTTACTATGGTGAAACTCAAGTAGGGCTGCAGTTTTAACATACCTGTCAGAATGATGTGGGTGGAGCCTCGCACGGGGAATCATGACGGCGGGAGCGGGGGGCGGAGGTGGGGCGTGCGTCGGAGGGTCTGATATCACACACTTCTTACTGCTGGATGATCGCTGAAAATTATATGAATAATGACACCAATGTACACCAATGAGCAGGTATAACAAAACATGACCTTAGTGAATAGCTGCATTCTCCACCAGTTAACTAATAGAGAATAGTAAAATGTAGTAGGTGCAAAAACACATTATTTTTAGGATTAATAGTAGGAAATAGGAAAATAAGTAATAATCAGTGCAGATAATTATAAAAACAACAATATCAATTATATAACATTAATTTTCAGCACTAACAAGATTTTGATGCTTAATATATGTAAATAAATATAAAGACTGGCTACACAAATTTATATGTTCCTGTTCCTAATCAAATTTCTATACAATCAGACATAAAGATCTCTTACCTTGGAGGGCATGTATGGCAGTGAAGCATTTTGAATACTAGAAGTATCCCCTGATTCATTTCGCTCACTTATCAGAGCTCGACGGTCAGCTCTTTGTTTAGGCAGTGCACCCTGGAAGATACAAAAATTATCAACCTGGATCATATCCAGTAATTATACATTAAATCATCAACCCAGATCATATCCGGTATCACCCCATAATACATCTAGGACGACACAAAGGCCTGCCATGTTCCTAAACTTTTATTTCACTCATCATCTCCAAAATGCAACAAATATTTACAGCATCATATTAAATTTTCCTTTTCACAGTACTTTTATTGATGTCTTACTTTTCTACACATATGACACACAACACATCTTGAAAACTTCCCGTTATAGAATTCAGAAAAAAACTGATTCATTATTAAAGATATTACAAATATTTACCTGATGTAAGCTAGGCATCCCCTGGATACAGGCGACAATGGAATGAGGTGGAGGTCTTGGTCGCTTGGAGCAGGCTACTATTGCACACACTGCTAGCACCACCAGCAGGAGAGACCCAAGTACTACTAAGGATATAAGTACCACTGGAAGAGACAAAAAGGATCTGTTAAGCTTGTCTTTCTTAACTTTAATATATTCAAAAATTTTAGTGAAGCTTGTTACATATGGGATAATGATGATGAGATACACACCTTTAAGGTTGATATGACAAGTGCTTCCAGCATACCACTGGAAGCATTCACAAAGCACTCGGTGATCGTCTCTGGAGTAGCACGAGCCATGGTAATTGCAGCGCTCACATCCAACTGGTTCAGCTGCAAACAGTTCGTTTCTATATGAAACATCGTTTAACAAATACAACTCCATTATTGCAGTTTGAAACTAATTACTACTAACATAATCGACCCATCTGTTGTAGTTATAACTATCGGTGGATGAATCAAACTCCCTATAATTATCATACGAGTATTAAATTATTTGATATTGAATTCCTGTACAACGTTTTAATTAATATCGCCGAACTAATGCACGTCACCAGCAAAAACTAAATACAAAAACTTTTGGAGGTGGTGAGAAAATCACAAAGTATTGACCTAATATTAATATATTTACTAATTTTTCTGTGCAGAAAAATGTGCAGTCCTCCATATCAACTGCAGTACAATCAGCCTGACAAATACTTTATTTAATAGTGTTGCTTTCTTATTCCGTGCTAATCAAATTTAATCAACAGTTAACCTTCACGATATTAAAATTGGAATGCTGTCAACTGACGTTGACAATAAAATGTTTCGTATCGTATATTGTTCAAAATATACCTATAATCAAAATGTTTATTGTTAATTTAATTAATGTCTTACTGGAGTTATGAACCAAAGACGAGGCCAAATTATACAATTTAGTTTACAAAGTGTTCGACTATCATGCATTATTAATGTTCTCAAAGTTTTCTTTATATTGTTTCAATTTTCTTCGCTCATAGATCAGAACGTCCATTGCTAATAAAAAATTATTTTAAATTATTCAAACGCAAAAACTTTATTATCGTACCCGAACATATCCTGCCAGGGTACAAGGAATTGACACTGAGATCCGCAAAACCTTCGAAGCAACTGCAAGTGTAGGTGCCGCGCAAATTGAAGCATTGTGCATGTTCTGAGCAATCGTGAAACTGACCACTAATGCATTCATCAAAATCTGTAAAG
Organism: Parelbella ahira ahira; assembly: GCA_018244795.1. Classification (NCBI taxonomy): domain Eukaryota; kingdom Metazoa; phylum Arthropoda; class Insecta; order Lepidoptera; family Hesperiidae; genus Parelbella; species Parelbella ahira. Next base: position 31,981 of record DWME01000095.1, on the reverse strand, counting down.
CAAAGCGATTTCAAAAAGTACCGTTAAAATTTACTAATTTATATGACTGCTGAAACTTTTGTGATGTAGGTACCTATATGAAAAGCTTTAACTGTAATGTCGATTTAAAATACATTGTAAACTCCAAAAAATACATGCCATTTGACATATTTACTTACCACTGACATCCAATTTCTCCACAAACTCTCCAGCCGCGTGAACATCAGTGCCTCCGAGACTAAAGTTATTATTCCTCAAGTATTTTTCTATTACTTCTTTTAGACGGCTCTCATGCGCATTATCAGAGAGCTAGAAATTAATCGATTTTAAAACGTTCACGCAAATAATAAATTTCTATTTTATACAAAAAAAATACAGAATGAATGCACAACACTAACCTGCACATAAAAATCGTTTAAGACACCTTGGTACAATTCTCCATTGACTGCCTTCATCTCAACAGGTTGGAATCCAGTTATGTGCACACCGTGATAAACATCTCTAAGGTCTGACTGCATAATCATTCGATTGATACCTTCATGAGTAGCCACCGATAAAGAATGATATTCCTTACTTGAGTTATCCGACAGATTATCATGGAATTGAAGACGTTGGTTACCCTGAGATCCGAGTGCCAGTTTCACTGAATATGTATATGTAGCTGCAAAACAAATTTTACGGAAATATGTTACCATAATATACATAACCTATACATTTTTATCAATTAATAAACGTATAATATGCTTACGTTTGCAAGGTCTATCGGGGAACATTCTGGCAAAGCCTGGTCGGCATACACATTTCATAATGCCGTCAATCCTTTGACAACGTTCGTTTCTTGACGCCTTGCAATCTGGTTGACACTCTTTTCCAAAACCTGCACCTTAAATATGAAGTTTAATATTAAATGATCTTTAAATTAAAGTCTAAGAAATTGTTAGAAATTCCTTACCTGTCGGATTTACAACATTCGTTGTTTCCAAATAAGGGGTTCCAGCTAATAAAATTTCGCCATAAAGCACTTGTGATACGCCATTACTATTAACTTGTTCATTTCTCGTTATGCCATCATATTCTTCCGTTTCAATATCCGTAGTTATTGGTGGAGCCTTGCCACCATTTTGCGATTTATTCATAACAACAAAGAATGAATCGTTGTCAGTTTCACCATCAGTTTCAATCTTTTGTATGTTTTCAGTTGTGTCTGTGTCTTTGATAATAAAGTTATCGTTTTCTTCTGACGACATTGAAATATCATCAAGAGGAGCAGTTGTTTTCGTCGTCACTTCTTGAACAGGTGTAGGCTCAACTTGTGGTACTGGTATATGTTTTGTTACAGTCTCAACAATTGTCGTGGGTTGCACTTGAGTGTATATTTCAGTAACGACGTCAACTACTGTCGATGTATGAGTATTTGTTAAAACTAATGTTTGCGTGATAGCTCCTTCTGACTGACTGACTAAACTGAGCTCAGTGTGCGTAACTGTTAATGTATGAGTTAAATTGACATATCCAATACTCAAAACTGTTTTTGGTGGTTCAGAAAGCGTCTTAGTTAGTGTCACTACTGTAGTCTTAAATTCAGTTTTGGTTGGTTGGATGTCATCCGAAATTTTAACCTCATTTCCTGAATGGTGAGTGGGTTGCACGATTGGACTCGTTTTTATTAGATTAATTGTCAAAGTTGAAGTTACTGTCTTCTCTACTATAGATGGTAATTCACGTTGCAAAATCGTTGGAACTTCAGTTTCTTTCAAAACTTCCGTCGGTTTTATAAATTCTTCGTCAATGGCTGACTCTGAACTTTCGATAATATTTGTCGAGTGTATAATCGGTGTCCTTGTCGGTATTGGCCTAATAATTTTTTTTATAGAAACTTGCCTCGAAGGTGCATCAGAGTATGATAAGGTTCTAGTAGGTTTAATGATAAGTGTGGGTTTGGCAGGTAATTTGAATTTTATCGTACTTGGTTTTCTTTCTTCGTTTCTGACTGGATATGGCTTCCGCGTTCTATTCTTATTATTTAGTGGAATTACCTTAATCCTGTCGGTATTAATTTTTTCCTCACTGCTTGTATCATTCTGCGCTGAATCACGTTCAATTTCACCTACGGGTTGTTTACTTTTGCTTGGTTTTACAATTATTTGTTCATTCAGTTTTGGTTGATCTTGTGCTACAGTATTCTTTGTTATATCCTTAGGGCTTTCAGGCAAAGATACATTCGAGTTACTATAAGTGCTTTCTATGGACGATTCAGGATAAATATATTCAGATGTATCGGGCATGTTTGACGGTTCAGGAGTAATTTCGAAGTGAACAGCGGTGGGCGCAAAATTGAAACTAGAAGAAAAGTCAAAACCTGTTGACGTAAGCCAACCGGATGAAATAGGGGTCGGAAATATAATATTAGAGTCTGAACTTATTGTTGGCGTAGGAACTTCATCAATTGGACTTAATATCTTTGAAGGCATATCTATCGGAGGTGGTAACAATTGTGATGACGGTTGGTCCCTATTAAAGCTAGGACGTTTAATTTTATTAACAATGTCATATGTCGGTCTATACGTTGAAACCTCATCTTGCTTAATAGGTTTTCTCACTGGACGCTGAGTAGTCATTCTTGGGAGAAGAGTCCTCGGAGGCAATGTTCTATAAGGAGGTGGAGTACGAATTGGAAGAACAGGCCGCGGAGTCTGTGGCGTTCTAGGAGGCAAACGTATAATTGATGGTGTACGAGGTGGTGGAGGACTCATTCCCATAATCATTTCATCGTTCGTCGAAGGTTTGAAGTTATAATCAAGTGTTGGCGGCGGTGGTGATAAATCAATTATTTCACTTGACGACAGATTCCCCTCTGTATTTCCGGTAATAGTAAACGTAGGAAGAGTAGATTTTTCGGGAATCTCAAGTATCAGTGGTTTTTTATCTTTAATGTGAACTGTAGAGGTTATTATATTAGATTCGTTTGCAACACGTGTATTATTAGAATAAACAGAAATAACATTCCTTGACGGTTTATGAAATTTGTCATCCGAATCGGTTCCTTGTTCGGATAACTTTAATTTATCCGATGATTTTAAGGTCACCAAAGGATTAATTTCTTCGCCTATATTCAAATCAAGACTTTCTTCATATGATGCATTTGTCGAGTTTTCCATCATTTGATTTATTTGCCAATGAGGTTGTTGTAGTTGGTGATCTAAAGGCAAAGTATTTATTGCGAACGGTCTAGGTTTCATGTAAGAATTATCTGCATAGACGGGTTTAATTGAATTTGATTGGAAACTAGTTTTATTGTAAGATTTGAAAGGTTTTTCAGTTTGTGTACCAGAATTGAAATTATAAGTATGTGTAGCAGTATTCAATGTGACAATAACACGTTTATTTTTGTCAGCAATAGCATTATTTGGTATGGTCAATATTTCAGCATGAAGCGACGGTTTTCTGGTAGTCGGTGATTTTTCCTTGTTACCAGTAAAACTGACAATAGGAATTTTCATGGATTCCGAACTGACTTCGCCGTCAATTTCACCATCGTTCTCAATTTCTTCGCTCCCATCATAAACCTCTTCAGAATTTTCATAAACTGGTTTTAAATCTACGTTTTTGACATTCGATGGTTTGGCCGTTGTCGTTTCATCACTGTTGTCTCTTACTGGTATATCATAAGCAGGTTGCTCTACGTCAAAATTAATATAGTTAGGTCGAGCGGAAGTTGTACTTGAAATATTTTTATCTGCTTCTTGTTTCTTTGAAAACGGTTTTCCTATGTTAAAGTTATTAATTACTGGTAAAACAGTTTTTCCCCAAAATTCTGCTGGAGGTATACCGACATTACTGACTTTCTCGCCGAATTTTGGAGCATTCTCTTTATTATAATCAAAGGTTAATGGTATTATTCTCCTTGTTGTAGCTTCTACCTTCACATTATTTATATTCTTTAAACTATTTTCGTTTAGTACGCTTGAATACCAACCATGAGAATTAGTTGGAATATTTGGTATAAGTTTCGCTGGCCTTCTTTGGTCTATTATCTTTATATCATTAACATACTCTGTTACTGGTTTAATATTCAATTGGTTTCTGTCAGTAGTGTGATCATTTATCATTGGGAAATTCGCATGACTATTTAAAGATGGCGGTATTGGTGATTCAGATATACCAATATGAGCTTGTAATTTGTGTCTTTGACTATTAAAAGATGGTGGTATCGATGTTTCAGATATACCAACATGGGCTTGTAGTTTGTGTCTAGTATATTCTTTATTTTGATTAAAATTGTTAAATTCATGTTTTGACATGTTCCTCGTACTTATTGTCTTATTCCATTCATTATTTTCGATTTTTATGGGCACACGACCACGGTCATCATATATAATAGACGGACTTCTAGTTCCCACTATGTTAAAACTTTCATACTTTTCAGGATTATCTTCTACTGTAATAGCAAAATTAGTCCCGATGGGAATGTTGGCATTTAGTTCTCCGTTTTGGGTGGCAGTATTTATTGGTACTGCTACACTTGAACCAATTACCTGTACTGTATCACCACTGTTCGCTACGTTCGTAGCAGTATTTAATGTAACAGCATAAGTATTATCCTTCTCTATAAAATTATTTATAGTTTTATTTCCAAAGCTAGGCGAAGAAACTACCGATAATGAATTTTGATACTGGTTATGGTTATCTAATGGCGTATATGTCTCGGTTTGAGTTGGCTTAGTTTTAGTAACCGTAAAATAAGATGCTGAGTGTGGCACCTGAACTGTATAGGTCGGTGTTGGATTACTGTTTGGCATTTGAGATGCAAAATAAATTTCTGAAGTAATTTTCTGAGGCAACTGTTCCTTGTTGGCGGTTTTAGATATTGGATGCTGAGCATTTAAAAATACTTTCATGTCCTGAACAGGTTTAGTATGAATTATCGGTCGCTGGCTGTATGGTTTACTACTGTCATAATGACTTTCTTGAATAAAATGCATTTTTGGTGGGGGAGGAGGTGGTACCGCCAAATAATTTTCATATTCTTTGTCAATAATTTCTTTACCATCTTTTGATTTAATAGCTGAACTCACCTTACCAGGATTATTATTATATTTATTGAGGTCACCTTTATAAATATCAGGGTTGTACAAAGCTATCTGCGGTCCTACTTGTATATGAGTTTCTTGATTACTAATAGGAGGAGGTATTTTGTTATAGTCTGTAGGTCTTTTATTATTATTCCATTTTATTTTCAAATCGTTCCTTATTGGTGCTTCCTTATAAATTGGTGGGACATTATTATGACTATCCGTCGAAGGTTGAATGCTGGGTTTGACTATAACGTTCTTTTTATTGTTTGGCGCTACATTATGAACATTAGTCATTTGGGGTGCATCTATGCTAAAGCTTCCAAAATATCCTGGTTCTGGATAAGGTAACGGATCATCAATATAGTCCCCAGTTTTATGAGGTTCTGATGATCCTGCAAAGACAAGAGCCGTGGAACTTCCGTGTGGAATCAATACATTTGCAACTCTTGATGGTTGTATTTCGACTAAAAATGGTTTATTCACAGATTCAGGATTAGTAGACAATACATATGCACCGTCTGTTCGTAGTCTAGTATCGATTATTTCTGATGAACTAGGACTGTTATCGAGTACTTCTGCGTTACTTTCTTCTCTCGATGGCCGAAAATCAACATGATGCTCGATTGGCAAATTAGTTGTAGGTTTAGCCAGAGAGGGTATATAATCCAAAAACAATGGCCTGCCATGGTTTCCTATATTAGAATTCTTAATTTTTTCAGTTTTCATTAAATTATCGTTTGCGGCATGGATTATCGTAGGAATATGAGTTGGAATTTTACTGTTTACAGGAGAATTCTGGTGTTCAAAAAAAACTCCTGGCCTGGGTATATTTCTCATTGGCTTTGGTTTCATCTTAGGTAAATCAGGAGGTCTTAAGTCAAATGAATCGTCTACTTTTATATCTACTAAGCCTTGGCTACTGCGAGGAGGCTTTTCTTTAACAATGTATTGCTCATCATTAGCCATAAAACTGTCTAATGGGGGAGGATTTACTGGGTTTTGCAATTTGATGCCACTGGCAGCCAATGTAAGGGGTCCCCCAACCGCTGGTTTTCCAACAATAACATCGGAATTAGCTCTTATAATTTCTCCCGGACTAATTGGTATGCCACCATTAACAAGAGGACTTTCATGGACAATTTTCGGTAATGCATTATGCGCTTTGGGTTGTTTATATTCTGCAGCCCAAGCAATGTTTTGATGTAATGTAGCATTTGTAAAAGCTATTTGAGATTCAGAGGTCTCTAATTCATCCACAGGTATATAAATTGGAAAATTATTATGTTTTGATTCAATATCACTGTCAACTCTTTTGTTCATGTTATAGGGTGTCAATTTTATATCAGGTTTAGGGGTTTTTGTTGTCGGTTTTTCGGTATCTTGCCTTTTAATAAAGCCACCGGTCATTTTTTCTAGTACTGGTGCTAACTGTGATAATCCTTTAATACCTAGGGATCCAAGTTTTAATAATTCAGCTACTACTAACTTGTTTTTGTTAGGTTTTTGTACTTTTTCGGGTTTGTTTCTATCTGGAACTTTGTTATTTACTATTTTATTATTTTTGGGAGGTGAAGGAGCCTGTTCATTTGTCAATAATTCACTTTCTTCTAGGGAGTTTCCATCTTTTTCATCGGAGTAATCATTAACAACTTCTGTGTATTTTTCAACCACTTTGTCTGTTGGAGCCACGTGTGAAATATTTTCATAATCGTAAGGATGATACTGAGTTTTTGTGTTGAATGATTCCTTACTGGTAGGTTTAATATCTACCTTAGATGTACCGTATTTGGTTATTTTCATATTGTATTTGTCTGTTGCTGCAATTGAGGGATCATTTGTATTTGTATACTGGGCATTTAAGCCTTCGGTTTTTGTATGGCTACAAGAACATGAAGTTGTTGTACAAGGCATGTGACTCACTTCGGATGGTTGTATGATATCAAAAGTTTCGTCCTCGTGACTGTCAATCCTTTTGTCAATCTTCTGAATATTGCTTACAAATATATTACTATGTGCAGACGGTTGGATTGTTTTAACTTCCATAAATTTCGTCTGAAAAACAATTGGATGTAGTAAATGTAATATATTGATAGTAATTAATAATAATTTTGCTCTACAGACCTCGTAGTACCGTAACATCGACAAACAGATAGCATTTATTCTAGCATTTTATACAATCAAAACGTCCTTTATTTCGAACCCAATAAAAATGAAAATAATAATATTAGTCACATCTATTTACAAGTTTTTTATTGACGGATAAAAGTAGTATGTGAAAACGTTTATAATCACGTCGAATAAATGCTCCTCTGACATACATAGACATATGACATACATATGTATGTACCTACCATTTATTCGAAGCAGATAGTTAAGGACAGAACATTTTATTAGAAAGGAAAAGTAATGTAAATAATGTGAGACATGTGAATGACTGTTATATGCTGGAAGTGGTAGTGTCCGGGAGTCAATTTTACCGATTTTAAAGAATCCAATCTTTGGAACCCAGGGTAATTTGGTTGGATGGGGGTTCCAAAAACAACAAGGTCTTACTTTCGTCGGTTTCAAATCTGGTATGACATCAGTAGCGTAAAGATTCGTCAACGATTCTGTTGTCACAACGGACACTATGGTTTCGAACGTTGATATTGCACTCCGTTTGTTCTGAACTACTGTGGTCAGATATGTGAATGTGGTCATGCATGTCTTGATTATGTAATTGTGTCTCATTAGTTGTTGTAATGGAAACATCGCGCTCATGTGCTGATGGTTTACGACAGTTGCGACAGCGGATGACAACAATGATTTTTTAAGCGGTGACGGTAAACTCGCGTGGTAGTGCGATGGTTCCAATGAAGCTATGTGCATTAATTTAAATTTTCGCTGAGAAAATAAAAGCAACAAATGTAAATGAAATTGAGGCAACAAATAAAGGGTACAACTAAAACACGAACAAAGAAAAGTGCTTACGTAAATCTTAATGACTGTATTAAAATGAAAAATTCCATGAATTATTTAACAGCAAGATTTAAAAACAATATACATACACATATTTACATAGATGGGATATGCATACCTGTTCCTGTTTTCCGTCAGCATTTTTGTCCTTTACTAAAACTTCAACACCATTGGACATTATTCTCGTTGCGAGGTTTTTCAATTTCCTTTCATCTTCTTCAAGAGTTGCCCTATCTTCTACATCTCTGCCAGGTCTCCAAGGTGTATTATCGTATACGATTGCGTTTGTATTAAAAGCTGAAAATATATTAAATATTATATGAGTATTTAGCGCTAAGAGGAGTATTAATATTAACCGAAAACTACTTTAACGTCATTACTTTAAACAAGACTATTTTATACATTTCTGATCTATGTAAATCTTTATATTAACTCTATTAATTAGTAATATTTTAAAAATTGCAGCTTTACTAAAAAAATGGTCCGTTTCAAATAGATTTTAAATACAGAAATACACTTTGACTGCCTCGTTGGTCAAGTGGTTGCAAACACGACTGCTGATCGAGGGCTCCTGGTTTAGAAGCCCGAGCTGGGTACTATCAGATTTTTCTTAGATTTTCTAACAGAAATTTCTTGAAGTGACTCGGAGTCTGAACCTTTGCCCAGTATACGACAACAGGCTCGCCACTATTACATGGTAGGACATAAACTTAACTGATGAAACGTGCGAGTTGACTACACTCACTGCCTACCCCATCGGGAATTTCAGGCATGATGTTACATACGAATACATATGAAGTATTTTTTAAAAACGAATAGTTAAAATTGGTAACGACTTACCTCCTCCGCCCATTGTCAAGTCGTCATAAACTAGAATACTAAAGCGAAAATTGCGTCTATTTAATATGTGCAATAGTTAGTACATTTAACAAAATATAGTAAGACAGATGTAAACACGCTCTACAAACATGTTCACTTGTAACATGTTATCACGTATGCAAACAATGTGTAAACATTATTTCAAATTGTTATGTGAAATGTAAACATAACTCATGATGTTAAGTTCAATAAGCCAAACAGTAAAATATGTTAAACATCTGTCTTATGAAATTTTAACTCAGTTATTAGCTACTTACTTAGTATCTATATATATTATTTATTATCGTTCAGTTCACTGAATTAGACAAAAATGTTTTATTTTAAACGTAAACAATCATAAGTTGGCATAAATTGATTTTTAAAATTTACTTACTCAAAACTTAAATAAACGCATTATGATTAAAATTGTTATTCTAATCTCACATTTTGTCTGCTTCAGTACAATTTCTACGTTCTATGTACATTAAACTAGATATGTGCACGTTTTTTACATTATTCTATTGACTAAAAAAACTAAATTACGAAGCATAGATGTTTTTGATATTTCTATTTCATTTTTAATTCAATTTTTAAGTTATACTTTTTTTTGGACGTGAACAGATCAGAATGTATTTTTATTATGAGATGAAGTAACGTACAACTATACAACATATAATTTTTATATCTCCTTATATGTAGTTGATCTCATATAATTTAACAATTGAATTAATAGTTGTGTTTCAAAAAATACGCTCGATGATAATTTCATTTTCCTAAAGCTCTAAAACCCACTTGTGGTTTTATTAAAGTAATAATCAAAAACACCTTTCCTTTACTATGCATTGCTACAATTAAGAATGTATCAAACTCACCTCCAAAGGCAGTTGGAAGTCGCGGGAAGTGGGGGTTGGAACCATCCATCATTGGGACCTTGGAATTCTTGAATTGCTTGAAGTCATATCAGTCTATAACCATCGTACTTAACGAATACTTATTCGTTTGTAGTCATCATGTGGTTAAATCGTCATTTATTGTCATTGTCACTTTAGTTGTACTTTGTGAGTTAAATAGTTATTGTCCCTGGTATATAGATATGTACATAATGTAATGATTGTGTTACAAGTATGTATTGTAAAGAATATTGTACACGAAAATTAAGATAACTCTGTAAATGAGGAAAATGACCATGCTCCTACTTAAAACATTTCAAAAAATGTATCGATAACGTTTGAAAACTCTAAGCAAATATATATTTTAAAATATAATACGTCTTGTTATATTTTACAGGGAGTACAGATTATAGATCATAGCAGTATTATAGTGTCATTATAAATAATAAATAAATGAAAGACGATGATATTATTGTTACATTTTATTATTTAACAGTTTAAGTCGTAATCCGCAATTTACAATTGTAAGCAAGAGAAATACGAGTATTACACAAGAACTAAAATTAAAATCATAAAAATAATTTCACACATGTTATTCTTAGGCAGTGAATTGACAATTATACAATAGTTACATATCTAAGATATAAAATTTCCGTTATTATACAATTCAAGTCTGGTAACATAAGAAACACATTTCTGGTGATCTTATTAGTTATTAACATATCGAGTGGAGTACAAAAGAGTATTTTATTCTTATCGCTAGTCGCTAAAACTATAAGGCACTATTCGTATTTAACTTACTATGATACAATGTAAATAAATAACTAATTCATTACTTTACTTTATACACCTAAAGAGTTGTTCGGGTTTCATGACACATCGTCTACTGAGCTTTGTTCGTTTTGTCTGATCGCTGACGGCCTTTCCAATTTTACAACGTATGTTGGTGACGCATCATATCTTATGTGGTCACTTAAACTACCTACTATACTTTCTAGGCTCTGAGTCTCAACTTGGGAGTCGCCTTGCGAACTCGCTAAGTATTTGTTCGCTTCCGACGTAATAGAATTTTCAAGAATGTTATCGGCCTGAGAACCAACAAGTTCGTCTATTGTCGGCAGTATGGAGGGCAATATTTTAACGTCTTCATAATAAATTGCCTCTCGTTTCCTTACACTTTGCGTATCATCTGTTACGACAGTAGACAAAACTGTGCTGAATTCACCAGGATGTCTACCGGACACGTATATTGTCACTACACTAGTATGCTTAGGTGGAGAGGGCCTATGCGGTTTTGGTTTATTTCTACCACGTGTAGGAGGTGGAGGAGGGGGTGGCAAATCTTCTTCGCTATCAGCAACATCATCAGCGAAGTCTTCGTTACTGTTCAAGTCTGACAATATATTAGGTTTAGGACTGTTACTGTATATATCATTATTTAAATTATTATTTGGCACTAAATTGTTTGGCAAAAGATTAAGATCTGATTGAGCAAGTCCCAGTAAAGGATTAGCTGTTTGTAAAGCTAAAGCTTGTTGCTGTTGCTGCTGTTGCTGAAGGAGTAAGGGAAGAAGCAACGAATTAAATTGTGGCTGTGGTGCCAAAATAGTAGGCGTTGTAACAACAGTATCCGTAATGTATTCAGTGGCCGTTATAACATTTGTAGTTGGATCCACTATAGTTGTCAATATCGCCTTACCTTTAAATGTTATGGGCAAAACCGTTTCTCTAGCATCAGTGACAGTAGTGACATATGATGTAGTTCTGGTTTTGTACTCAGTTACAGGTGTTTGTACTACTGGTTGCTGCTGTAATAATCCCTGTCCTTGTAATGCGAGAAGAGGGTTTATAGCAGGCTGTTGATTTCCTAGCAGAAGTTGTGAAAGTAGCAAATTGGCTAATGGGACATTTGCATTAACTTCCGGTGCAAGGGTCTGAACTACTGGCTCAACGTTATAAACGGTACTAGGAAGGACATGAGAGTACGAAGTTTTACGACCTCTTATCGTTGTTGGTGTAAATATAACTGTGGTCGTCGGAGTTTCATTTAGGACAAACTTCGTTACCTTGGTTACACCATTCTCACCTAGTTCTGTTGATTCCGTAACAAGAACCAACTGTTGATTTCCAATAGGCCCAATTGACGTTGATACCTGATTTAACAACAAAGTTTCTATGCTAGGCTTAGCAGTTAATACATTTTTGTACTCGGTGATTTTACCATTTACGACTGGAATTGTAACTTCTATCGGTAACTGATGAGTGATAGTAATCTTACCATCATTCAGTATATTATTGAAATTGTTATATCTTTCACCGCTCAAGTTTTCGAACGAGTTCCTCTGTCTGCTAGATGCTCGACTTGTAGTAGTTCTTGTTCTTGACCTACCGGTAGTCCGAGAAGAAGTGGATCTAGTTCTATCAGATTGTGGACTTTTGTTTACCAAACGTGGAGCTTTTGGTCTAGAAGAAATAGTTGTCGTTCGTGATGATGAAGGCCTTGCTTTGTTTCGTCTGTAAGATGGAGCAGATGTTGTTGTAGTCTTAGAACTGCTTGCACCACGTACAATGAACGGTTGTCTTCCAGATGATTTGGGAGCCGCTTCAGTAGTTGTTCTAGTAGTAGCACGTGAATTAAAGCGACCACTAGGTCTTTGCTTTTGAGCGGGTGCTGGAGGTTGCGTTTCTGGTTCTGGATCTGGACGACGTGTACTAGGCGATTTAGTTCCTGGCCTTCGGAAATTAGTGTATTTTCTGTTACCATAATCTACCTGACGCTTTGTTCGTCTTTTAAATGCGAATGGTCTAATTTGCACAATATTTCTTTTTGGAGCTGGAGTAGGTGGTGTTGGAACTTGCTGCTCCTTTCTATCTGAAGAATCATAATCATTGTCCTCGCTAAAATCTTCTTCTTCCTCTAATAATTCTTCATTTTCATCTTTTGGGTCGTTTTCATTAAGTTCTTGTTCAGGTTCAGGTTCAGGCTGCCTAAACAGATTTCTTCTGGGGAACAAGGCATTTGGTCTTTGTCTTCTTAAAGCCAGCAATGGATTAGAAGTAGTACGTGTTGTAGTCCTTCGCGTCGTTGTTGTTAGTTTTCCACGCGTAGCTACATTTCTTCTAGCAGAAGGTGTTGTAGACCTGGGTGTTATAGCTGTACCCGGCTGTCTAGCTACTGGTGGTCTTCTGAATCTAAATAAGGGGTTATTTGTTGACTTTGCAGGCGTATCAGTAGCATCTTCTAAAGGCTCTGTAGCGTTCTCATCTTGTAGAGTTGCTGATGTTTCAAATTCATTTTGTTCTGCTGGTGGATATAAAATAGAAGCAGTCTGTCTTCCACCTCTTAACCTAGAGGAAGCAGTAGGTCTGATCCTTGGTATTGCTGATCTGCTTGCATAATCGAGACTATTACTACGTATAGAACTTGATCTAAATCCACTTCTTCTCGATGTAGGTTGTATACTTCCTCTTATAAAACCGCCACCAGATCTTGACGCTGATGGAACGTTTCCAGATGCTATAACTGATGAGCTACCCCGACCAACGAATCTGCGTCCGACGCTGGATTGTCCAGGAGACGAAGGTTGTTTTCTACTACCGCCAAAACTGCCCGATGGCCTAACTGACTTCAATGTCGGAGTAGCTGTTATAGTAGGTGTAAAATCTGGACGAGTTATTGTGGTTGCGCTACTTAATAAAGGCACACGCTTTGGACTAAATGTAGGTCTATTTCGCGACGCAAAAGGTATAATAACCGGAGTGAATGCAGATTTTTTGGTTGTAAATGTAAGACGTCCTCTTTTTCTAGGATTAGTTTCATCCTCTTCCTCGGAATCGAATCTAAACTCAGTTGTAGTTTCTGGTTCTGCTACAGAACTCTCTATTACTTCTGGAGCAGGAGTTAAAATAGACCCTTCTGTACTTGTAGTAGTTGAAGTCGTAGTTGTTGAAAGATCTTCATTGTTCAGTGATTTATTGTTACTAGTTACTATTGTTGAATCACCCGAAATAATAGCAACTTGAGAGAATATAATTTTTTTTTCAACGTCAGGTGCAGGTGAACTACCATCTTCAGGTTTTACCTCGGCAAATAAATTATCAATATATGTTCCTAATAAAACTGTTGACCCTATAGCAGAAGAATCTGGAACCTTTGTCGGGGTTATGGCTTCTTTTATTACAGATGGTTCAATATGGGGCTTCTCACCATTGTCTTGTATTAAATTTTTGTCCACGGCTCCAAGCGGTACTTTCCGCCCTAACTGATTGTCTTCAACTACTTTCGTGTTATCCACAATATTAGTTACAGTTTCTAAACTACTCCTAATTTGTGAAGTGTTACCTGCATAAAATGTTGTAAAGTATGTGTATGTTGTATAAAAGGTAGCTTTCCCGTCATCTTGTTCTAAGCTGTCATCAATCAAAGAAGGTTTCAGTTGAACTTCGAGATCTTTTGGAGGCAATATGCTTTCGATGTCTATGGGGGTGGTATCAATAGGACTTACTGTTGGAATTGATTGCACTGATGGGGTTACAACATTTGAAACTATTTCTTCGCGACTGGTAATAGTAGTAGACTTATCTTTGTACAGAGTGGTCCAATAGGTAAAGGTTGTATAATATGTTATGGGTAAATTATTTTCCTCTTCGGGTTCAGATTTTGGAGTTATTGTTTCTGTTACAACATTGGTTATAGTCTCTAGTCTACTTTTAACTTTACTAGAATCTTTTCCTATATACATAGTAGTGAAGTAAGTAAAGGTAGTATAACTGGTTTGCAACAAAAGTGTAGGAGATGGCAATATTTCATCAATATTGCTTTCGGAACTAATTTGATCATCCAATACGTTATTATTATCTATATATTTTGTTTCACCTTTTGATGATGAAGATTTTACGTCAGTTACGTAGTTTTCGGAAATCAATGGATTAGACTCTACACTAAACAACATATCTACTTCGATTGGAGTTGGACTAGGAACATCTTTCTTATCGTCATTTTCTTCAACGGATACAGTACTTTCTACAGAAGAGTTTTCTTCAGTTATTTCTTTAAGATCTCGCTTAACTTGCTTGCAATTTCTGAAATCAAATTGGGCTCTCGTATTCTCAACGATTAAAGGATTAGTCTTTGTTGGTATAAGTTCATCGGGACCTACATAATTCGTGTATACTTCGCTTCTACTACACACATTAGCATCTGAGCCAACGTATATAGTGGTAAAGAACGTGTAAGTAGTAAAATAAGTTTTAACAGCATCAGGTTTGATACTTGCAATAATGTCATCACCTAAAGATGGAGTTGGTGTTTGTGAGCTATAAATATCAGCTATTTCAACTGATTCAATAACGTCTTTATTCTTTACCAAGTCAATAATACTATTAATAGCAAAAGATTCTGTAGGTCTACCTACTCCAACGCTCGTAGGGGCGATTTCATCTTCGTCAAATGCTCCAAGCAACGAAGGGTGAAGGTTAGATAAATCTACAGTTGATGTAATTATATTAGTAACAATTGATTTATGGCTAGCTACGCTAGATGTTTGGTCTCCAAAGAATGTTGTAAAGTATGTGTAAGTAGTATAAAGAGTCTTGTAAATAAGATCGATCTCATTTTCGTGGGCCTTATCATCATCATCGTCTCCAGCTTCCTCGGAATTAAGAGTTTCAATTGGTGTATGTTCTGTACTGACTGTTACTTCTACATGGCTACGGCTAGTTGGTGCTCGTTCTGTAGTTGTCGTTGTGGGGGATTCCTCCGCGTTTATATCTTTCGCATCAGATTCTGTAATAGGTGTAGTATTATCTTGTGTGGGAAGGGAAATTTCTGCTAATTTATTTCCAGGTGTTAAAGTAGTCTCCCTAAAACTCTCAGTAATCCCCTCAACTTGTGAAGGAGGATTCGTTTCACTCTCTATTGCTTTATTTGGTGATTCTAAGCTTTCACGCTCAGTTTCTTTAATTACTACCGATATTACAGCAGTCGGTGCAATATCAACATTAGTTTTGCAAGCGTAATCTGTAAGATATCCAACATTACTTTCCACAACGATGTCAGATTTTATAGATGTAGATGTTTCTGTACTTTCCAAAGGTATGAAGTAGGTAGTCAAGTATGTTAATGTTTTGTATTCAGTGGTCATGATTGAGTGTGTTTCAAGACCATCAGTGCATATGATTTCTTCATTCTTCTCATATTTTCCTTCCGTAGTAGTTTCGATGTCTTCAAGAGACTCTTCACTGTGGCCGCTCTCAGTAGTCGTCATTATTTGAGGTTCATCCCCTTGGGGAGTTTCTTCTTCATGATCATCCACAACTTCTTCGTCTTCCTCTTCTTCCATCTTTTCTGTTACTTCTGCAGCCGTGTTTTCAGTCTCTTCTTCAGAATTAGTGAATATCTCACTAGCATTACTTTCTGTTGTAACAGATTCTGAAGATGTTTCGATAACTGTAGCGGACGGAGTTAACGTTGTTAGTGGTTCGGTTGCTTTTGAATTATATTCTTTAACAGACAAAACATCTAAGTCTTCCGTAGTTCGAGTGCTCTCTGTTGTAGTGAATGCAGGTTCTGATGGCTGAATTACATCCAGATTAAAATCAAAGCCATTATTATACTGTACACTTATAGTATCAGGAATTTTATCAATAACACTGTCTACAGCTTTTTTAACATTATCTTCTTCGCTTTCAGAAGATTTGGCTGTAACAGTCTCTTCTTTATTAAAAGTAGGTAGCCTAGAACTATGTACGTCAAATTTATAAGTTGATGTTGCAACTGGTATATCGGCAGAGAGAAAAGTTACTTTTGTAGCAAGATTATCTACGGGCTTAGCGGATGGAAAAACGTTGACTTCATCCGGATTTTGACGACGAGTGGTTTCAGTATTAGGTGTGAATATAATGACTGTATCACCAACAACTGTCGTAAAATCTGCAAAACCAGCATACGTAAATGTTTTCTTAGGTCTTGGTTCACTTTTTTGCCCAAACAACTTTTTAGGAAGTTTAGTTTGTTGTGATAAATGTTGCGGAGAACGATGTGATTCAACGTTATCAATATAATAAAATATTGGCGAAAACTCGTTCTTAATAGTGAATGTTGGTAGATCGTAGTTTGGCTTTACTTTCACAATACTAGATTCATCAAATTTATCTACAAAAGCCGGTGTCTCTGCCTTTATGGGTTCAGGAATATTGTCATAAGCTTTGCTTTGACGATGTAAATTATTAACATTACTAATATCTAAAACAGATGGTTGAACTACAAACTTTCTATCAGCGTCAATAGCTGGACCATCTAAATAATTATAAGCCTCAAATTTTGGAATCTCATTATATGCTTGTACTCTACGACCGACAGGTTCTTCGAGGATTTGATTATCGATTTGACTGTCAGGAGAGCTAGGATAATTCCAAACTTTGAAACTCTCTTGAGCAGGTTTACTTGCATAAACTATATCCATTTTGCTACTTGGAGCTATATAATCAGTATTTTTAAGAACAAATTTGTCTGGGTCAATGACACCTAAATCTTGTTTCACATTCCATTGACCATCAAAAGCTGAATGAACTCGAGTTGGCTTGACAATAATGGCATCGTCTATGTTTGAAGGTTTATTATAAAGTACGAGGGAAGACTTGGTAAGGAGTTGTGCATAAATTCGTCCATTGTCCAAGGTAGTTCCCAAAATTTGCGTGGCAAATTCTGTTGTCACTCCGTCTTGGATGAATGTTCGCGCTGTAGACGTCAAGAGACCGATGAGCGGTTTGACGCTGTGGTAGCGCCCGATCTTCGTATTGAATTCGTTTCGTTTCTGGTCGTTAATAAGTAAAACTGTCAGGTCTATGTCGTACATTGTCCGTCAGAGTCACAAAGTCGTGGATAGGATACGTGGAGGTGCGTTATATTTTACAATATCCGGTTGAATTTGGATGTTGACCACGACCCCGGGATTAGATTTGAAAGAGAAAGAAAAACATACAATTAATAATACAATACGATGCAATAAAATACATAAAAATAATAATTTATAAAGACTCAACAAATTTCTCAGGCCAGTTAGCACTATTTGTACAATTTTTATCAGCTAAGCTGACGATTTCTGTTTCATTTTCAGATAAATATTAAGATTTTCATTTATTTGAACGGCAATCCGTTTCTAAATAAAATAGTAAAATTTGCATAATGAAGCAGTCAGAAAACGTCAACTTACGCGGACTTGAATTTAACTGATAAATTATTCAAAAGAAAAGTTGTTAAAAGTTTTAAGAAAGTTATTATAAAAATTAAAGATAAAACATTCAAGGTAGGTCGAATATTGTTGAATATTTAAGATAAAAAATTAGAAATAAAGAAACGATAGAATTTTAGAAGAATTTAAATCTATTAGAACAATGTACTCAGGCATAGCAAACTAATTTACAGAATAACGTCAGGCGGATTTTAACATTTATACTGACCTCTGTTTTCAGGGACGCCTTCTCTTTTTACTCTTGATGCTTCTAGAGGTTCGAAATTGTCAATTTCTGTAACAATTATAAAAAATGTATAAGTTACGTGTTTTAGTCAAACGGTTTATTAATAATGCAGTCACTATTAACAACTCATAATTGTACGCATTTTGAAAACCTGGAAAGTTTTGTAAGTGTGCATTGTAAATGTATAAAATTAAAAAAATAATATTATTTATATTGTTAAAGTTACAAAGTTAATGATTTGTTCATTAACTGCTAAAATTTGCAGATATGCAGAAAATTTTATTCTAATTTTAAGTCTATTGAGCCGAATACATTTATCCAAAGTTAAGTTATTTCAGAAAACTTAATATTACAAATATCGGTTACTAACTTTTGTTATAGATTTTTATGGAACAGCTTTATTAATTTCCATTACAAATATTATATTGAAATATAGATGAATAAAAAATGAACCAATTTCTATGTCAAACTGTTTCATAATTCGTTACGTTAACCCAGATGTCTCATGGAAAGTAATCTGACAAGGTCACGTTAAGGCTCTATTTAAAATAAATTCAATCAACTTCTGTAACCAGTACGATGAAAATTAATTTTACCATGATATCTAATATTCATGGAACTTTTTTCAAATTTCACATGCAGATATTTATTTGTTACGTAATATACACCTGGAATATTTTTCAAATGAGTAAAAACAAGATAATATATATCGGAGAGAAGGCTTTATAAACATTACTAAGAATGTGCAAGAGCACGTAATTATTTAGCATGGGATCAAAAAATACTACACATACATGAATATTTCTACAAAAAAACATTGAATTCTGAAGTGATTGTAAAAATGTTACCTTATCACGATTTGAGGAAGTAACAAAAACCGAATTGTAATTGTGAGAAAAAAAATAACATTTTGAAACGTTTTCAACAGCGCATGATGTTCCCAAGCTATTGTTTTAACCGTTTCGCAAGGTCCCAAAGGGAATATGCTATAACACTTTTGCAAATCTGATGTTGGATAACCCCTAAAGAATACCTGTTAACACAATACTTATGTGTTTTGCAATTGTTTCATAATTAAGGACTTATTATTTATGAAACATAAGATAAGTGTAACCGCGGGAATCCATGAAAAAAATACTTTAATTTTAATGTCACTGTAGCCAACAGATATCTATACAAGCTCAAATAAGACCGGAGCATACAAATCAAAGAGCAACATAGGAATTCATTTTTGTCATTGGAACGTGCTATAGTTGTTCTATAGTCTATGAACTTTACAAATAAAACGCCACATACAAAACACAGCTGTTTCGCGCGGTGAATCACGAATCCTAGATATCTAAATTATTTTTGTATAGCCCGTAAGTATATAACAAATATATAACAAACGAGTTAGTTGTTGTTAAATTTAACAACATATCGCGCCCGTATTTCCCTAAAGGGGTAGGCAGATTAGTGTAGCACAGTCAATGTTTACCACTTATATTTACATTATACATTCCATGGTGTAGAGGGGAACTTATAGCCAACTGTTGTTATATTTGAATCAGTTTTCTTTGTTATGACTCAACATAAATCAAAGGGTTAATGCAGCGGTCATTGAATAAGCAGCAAGGTTCAAAATGAAAGTCAACAAGCTGGGCGTCACAGCATCTTCACTTTCTATAGCATTATTCGGGTCAGACGTGACCCCATCCGGGCAACGTTTAGGTTACATAACCGTTCTAGTACTATCTTTGAGGGCTTTGTTATAAGTTTATTATACCTTTAAAGTACTTTTCTTTATTTTGTAGTAAAAACTACCTTGTTGCTCTGGTACTTAAAAGCGCTGCTACTCAAGATGTCCCAGGTTCGATCCCCGAGTCTGATAAAGTACCATTGAAGTTTTCTAACTTGATAGTAAAAAGTGGAAGTTACACTCCTGTGCCTAAATCTTCGAGGAAATGCAGGCGTGGTGTTACGTAATGTTAATATTTAAATAATGTTCTAACTAACTGGTATCTGCCTTTCGTGTTCATTAGTCAATCTAGGGCAGGTAATTCTCTCGACGTTAAGGGGCGTGTAGTCATCAACATATAATGACTAATAATATCACAATAACTACGATAATTACTTAACATAAACATGTCAGCGTCTAGGACGACGCGATTTACTAAATCCGGTAAACGGGAACACAATTAGTGAACCGTTGTGGAAATGGGTTTGTATAGCAGTGGACGAAGTAGGTACTAGAAGAAATAGTGGACGAAGTAGTGATTCTAGTAGTGTCATAATCAACCCTATACATTATTTAAAATATATAACAGTAATTTATGTTTGTATGTATATGTCACCTTTCTTAGATAATTTAAAAGTATGTTACACTTAACATTCCATATTTGAAACGGAGTATTTTTTTAAATTATATGCATTTGAAAGACCTGCATTTTGTTTTCAGGCAATTCTGCCAATAACATTTTTTTAAAGATGAATCTCAAATTTCTTTTAAAATCGGTCTTTCAATAATTTATATAGTATCTATTGTTATTTAGCTGCCAGTATTTATGCATATGTAAAATAAAAAATTAAAAAACCAAACTAAGTTCTCTTTGCTTTTCTAATAAGTATATGCATCTTCGTTCATTCTTCTTAAGTAATTATGTACGTGAAATAACACTATTGATAGGAATTCAACTTTGTTTTTTAGTATGATGTTAAATCCCCCTATAAAGAAATAACAGGATATATTTAGGTTTAAACGAGGCTAAATAATTTGAATGAAAGCGGTAATATCGTTTAATTATTATGTTGGCAACAAAATATGCATTCCCGTTATAACTTCTAAATGTAAATTCTTGTAAATGTAAAGCATTATTAGGTACAATTCTTTTGGCTAGTACCAATTATCCCGATTTTGATAGTTTCAAGCAATTTAAAAGCTTAATGTCTTCGTATAACTGCGTCAAAATTGGGTTTAATATGCGGTCATACACGCAGTTAATTGCAAACATAGAAATGTCAAATGATAATTATTTCACACGTTCCCCTTTCAAAAGTTCAAAATGGCCGACTCATCTCTATTCCGAGGTCTTAAGATCCATTATAAATCAACCGGTCTTGTTCTAAATTTAAAAATGAATGAGTAAATGAGTGAATGAGTATTTACCATCGCTTGAGAACTGATACGAACGGTTACTAACGTGTTAGGCTTCTTTCATCATGTTTTTGTTACGTTCTATTATAAAACTAGACTATCATGGTAATGTCGTTCTTACGTCTAATTCTGATACCAACATATTTATCATATTATTTGCAATGCAAATTTTCTATTTGTCTTGACCAAAGAAATATTTAACCTTAAAACGCACATTTTGCAAATAATTTCGCTCCAGGATTTGAACCTATCATACCTGGAATTGGAGTCTAAACTCTAACCAACTAAACTGTTACATTATTCAACATTAATATAGTTTATCAGAAAATATGTTCACATATGTATGTATTTCAACCGGATCGGTGTGTATGACTCCTTATAAAAAGGCACAGATAAAATCAGCAAGTTCCCGTTCACTGGCTGATTTTGACACTTGACTTTTTTTAATGTTTTCACTTTTACCAGCTAGTGCTGCGCAGTATTGAGTGGTGACCTATAGTTTTGTGTTCCAAAAACTGGAACACTTTAAAACCTGTAAGCATGGCTACTACATATAAAATATGTTTTATTATCGTAAAAATAACACCTATCCATCTGTCTGTACCAATTCAATACATTTTCACTTACAACATTAAGGTAGTCTAAAAAACTTTCTGGTTTAAGATTCAATTATTTTTTGTAAAAATCGAAATGTGAAACTAATCGCTGCAAGTAAGACTCGTGCAAGTACTACAAACCCATTTATTTTCTAACATTAAAGGCAATAACCCTTTTACTGGAGTCTTTGACCATTTCGAAACCTGTCTCCGGCTTTTATTACTGGGAAACTGTGGTGTAAAAACTTGCATGAAGGAGAAGGATGAATACATTAGAGTTTGTATAGGTAGGAGCGAGGCAGAAAGTGTGTCAGTGGGTGAACCAACAGTCGATATACCGGCTTGTAAGAAGTATACCGACAGAATCGTACAGATAGTATGAAGCTCTGATAATGTCTGTTTACATTTTGGTTAAAGAAAAATAATTATGATTATCGTAATATACTAATTCGTTATACAAAAGAAGTAAAAGTCAAATATTGGAATCTAAAAACATTATCACATTAAAAAAGTTGAATATTTAAACATTTTTTTAAACCCAAACATACTATATTATTGAACATACTATATTATACACTCACAATCAATTCATAAAATAAAACACATAATTATAATACCTACCATGACGGTTTACAATTTGAATGGAATTATTAATTAAATGCCTATGTCTATAATCTCTATTATATAACAAGAGCACAATTACAAAAAAAAACCACTTAAAAAAATGGCGCCAATTAGGCTTTCATGGTCAACATTTCATTTGAGACCCATCTAGATTCGACAGCCTGTAATAAATATAATTACTAGGATATTTTCGTATATGTATCAGTACTATGATGTACTAAACTGCTACTGATATTTAACAATATAATATTCAAAGGAGGATTAAAGCACTTTCCCGCATAAGATGGTTAGTGGAAATGTCAGTTATAAACGCTACACAGATAACAATTAACAATTTTTACGTACCTACATGTCACTTTTAGAATATATGTCAAAAGAATCATATTTTTTTCATGGACCAAAGTCTTATAATATTAACTTCCACAAAAATAAGAATTTTGATGTTTGGAATGCCCATGACAAAAGCAGTTTATCATAAAGTTAACCCTGTCGTTATACCAAGAGTCATATCAATGTATTTAGTGATAATGTGACAAGTAAAGCTTTAAACGTAACCGGTGAAACGTGGGGGTGTACTACACCCCTCTGCCTGCCCCTTCGGGGATTACAGGCCTGATGTTACGTTTTTTTTTAAGCTTTAAAGTTATAAGATTACCTGTGTTGTACTGTAACTTAGAAAGGGGATCCGTATTCAAAAATGGAACCACAAAATGGTTGATAATGTTAGCAAAAAGCATGCAGGTCTCCTGATATTATGTAGATACTGTAGCCTATAGATATACATAATATTTACTTAAACATATAAACAAATAAAAATTAACTCTTGATTACGGTCCAATGTTCTGTCATCTTTGTGCAATAAGTTAGTGTAGAGTTTAAATAAATAAGCATAACTGAAAGTAGCTTTAACACTTAATGAACAGCGAAAATGTATAGGCACAATACAGCAAATGGTTATGTAAATATTTCTGCAGATGCAGTAGTATCGTCTTCAATATTGACGAAACGTCCGAACGGATGTAGGGTGTCGCAAGATATATTCTCATCATTAAATCCATATTATAATAAACACGCAATTGTTTACACAACACACAATGACGACATAATGTATTTCGGACAGCCTAACATGTAATATTGCTGTAAATACAACAATGCGAAAGACTGTCAAATTGATATATATAAATTATATCAAAATAATCTTTACGCAATTATTTTGGGAAATATTCCAGCATCTAACGGGGACGGACAACACCATGTAAATATCTATACATTCAAAGTTCTCCATGTTTTTTAAAGTGAAGTCTGCCAGCCCGCACAACACCAGCACGCCATACCAAGGCTTAAAATTTCCTTTTTGGTTGTTTATATTAACAACTTAAGTAATCCCTCGTACAGTATCTTATTTTAAGATATTTTTAGACAATTTAAAATATAATATTTTTGTTCTTTATGGGATCGCATACACCTAGATAAACTTTCAATATATTTAATACATTTTGCTTTTGCCTACACAAAATCTGTTTAGACGACCAAAGCCACCGCCTTTAAATTAATGAACTGGATTTCAATATCATAAGGATGGAGGAAAATGAGGATTTCGTGACGCTGAGTTTAAACCATTTCGCTATAAACTAAAATTATATTACGCACAAACAAGTTGTGAGAGCGTACATACATGTATATTTAAAATTATAACATTAACTGTAGCGTCTCCTATGAAAATTAGATTAAAAATGAATTGCGTACGAAACTTTTATTACACTCATAGATATACTTTAGATAAATATTTAATTAACATTTGTATGTCAATAAAGCTATATAACAACAGGTTATCAGCCGAGTGACAGCGTATATTAGGCAGTGTGGTTTCAAAATGAAGTGTTACTAAGCCAGCGTTGTGCAAACTCGGTCCGGTTCAGACTTTCTCATTGGCGAATGTATTTACTGGATCTTGTTCAAATAACCTTGTTACACATCGAGTTATAAGTAATTGTTAGTTTTATTTGCATTTTAATATATTTTATAAGTATTAATGCTTAATATATATTAAGGACTAAACTGTTAAAAAAAACTTTTTTATTCACTATATTATGTATGTAGGTGCTTACAAACATTTTACATTTAAATAGAAAACAGTATTTTTTTTTTGTTTTCGTTACGCTTTGACAATCGCTTAGTAGATTATGAATCGATATCAATTTCGAAAATGGAAAATTTTAATGTCGTTTTGCAATTTATTGTGCCGGTACAGAAGGCGAACCATAATTGTTTTTTTCAAAATCGGATAGTTTCTACTTTATTATTATTTCTTATTGTTTTTCTATTTTACGGTAGGCATAGAGCGCCCATACACTTTGTGTTGTCCAAAATTATCTGCAATTTATATCTAATACGTCCTGCCTTTCTAGTCTCACACTTCATTTAGCAACTGAATTCCAACACCACTTCTCAGCAGCAGATATACCGGGGAAGATTGGATTTGTACCTACTATGTCCGTGCAGTCCTACGTGCCAGTTTGCAAATGCCCGAAAATGATACGATGATACACATTAAAACTATGATGATACAGTGACGTACGATGTTACTAATTAAAATTTAATTTAGAAACATAATTAATAGTTCCGCTTAACGAGTACCTCAGTGGAATTTCACTTGTGTCCATCTTCAACTGAATATCGCCTATTTGTACTATTTCATACAATGGTTGAGGCGCGGCTTCTATCCCAAACAGTAGATATTCGAGAAAGATCCGGAACGATCCGGGAAAATCAAGCGTATTTGTGCGCAAACAAAAATGAACCTAATGACATCTGTTTAAGGCGGTTGCAACTTTCAACATAAAGTTATTTATTGCAGTCGCCGCCGCCGACGCATTTGTAATACATAAGTCGTTTTTAGACCCATAATATATTATGTATAAACGCTTTCGACAACTCGTAAACAAGTCCATCGAGTTCTTTCTGGACTATTCTACAAATGTGTTAGTTACTGTTTCTTTCACACGTCATAAACTGCTATTATTATTGAATAATAATAGCAGTTTTTCTTTCATAATAATACTTGGATAACACCACTTCTATTGCGATAAACCCACATTTTAGATACTTAATGTTAAAAGTATATCGTGCATTTCTTTTAATTATTGGTAAATAATATAAGCTACATAAGTAAATATTTAAGTATAGTTCATAAGCAAATGGATTTCACTTCAATGTTCGCAACGCAAACAAGTGGCTATGATTTGACGTCAGTACCAGAAAGTAATTTAAGATTGTGAAGTGTATCAGAAGCGCACATAGCCCTGACATGGTTACAGATCGAAGACGATCTGCAAAATTAAGCAAAGTCCCCAGGAATTTGTATAACTGCTAGTAGCATCCGTAAGCATGCGATGAGGAGTTATTTTCTCAATCAGAATCGTAAAGAAATAAGTACTTATATAAAACACAAAGAATTCGAGAGAAAGGATTAGGTTGAGCGGAGGACCCAACCACATAAACAAGGCGAGTTATATTTATATACCCACGTGTAATACAAAAATACTTTACCTAAACCTCCATACTAAGAACAGAATCGGAAGCTCTTTTTGTGACAGCATGGCGTCCGTTCTGACAAATGCTTAGTCGATTTCTCTACAAATTAATTTATTTTAATCTAACAATACATTTAAAGTTATTTAAATCAACAATTATATTTGAGTTACAATGCGTTGTGCAACGTCTGTATCGGTTAAGGTTTTGTCGCTCCAGTTTGAGCTGACTTTATTATTTGTAGCTTTATTTGTCCGACCTCGCTGGCGCCCGGCTTTGACCGGCGAGCTCATTGTTTTATATTACTTGTCTCCATACACATGAACCGTTTAAAACATTCTAGAATGTTCTACATGTGTATCTTTTTGATTTGGAATCATTTTTGACATATTTAATATTGTCGAACTGTATGAGTTTAATATTTATGCGTGTCACCTATCATTTTTTATTGAAGTGTTATTAAACTGAATAGGTTACTGAGCAACACAAGTTAAAATTTACTGAAGTATCTTAAACAGCATAGTTTAACCGTTGATCATATTGTTGGATTTCGTTGTCGTCAACTTGTCCTTTGTTCGTATTAATAACGCAAACGACATACTTGTTAGTATTAGTAACGATCGTGACTATCCAGTTTAGTTTTATCGAATGGAGTAATGGTGCTCGCTGCTGGCGTTATGCAAGTTAGTTGCTCGAGGACTGAGGACTTATGCAAATATTATATTTGTATTAATTATACTATGTTAGTATGTTCGTTATATTTATAAGTATAAATTTACTATATCTGCTTAAAAATTATAATTTTCGTCAAAAGTGGTGGTTTGAGACGTTGAAATCTGTGATAAATATTATAATCTTGATTTTCGTAATGCTTCATATAGCGCCATCTATTGGCCGTTGCGAGAAAACTTCTTCCACATCCATCTGTCATGCTATTCCTTCTACGATGACGAACTGTTTAAAAAGTCTTGTTGTACAAATAAATCTACTTATACTTACTAGTGGCCTTGTTTACTAAAATATCAAAAGTCCATCATTCTAACAGAGTTTGAAAATGATCATCAACGTAGTCATCGAGCCTTTTATCGTGTCACCTTTGCCAAGAGATGTAGGTATGTATGTCACCGGGTTCAACCTTTATACCTTTTGTTTGAATGGCTAAAATTTTGGCCATTCTACTTTTGCAAATTATCATATAAGGTAGAAATAAATATTAAACCCGACTCGAAAATAATGTTACGCATATTTAAAAATAAACATTGTATAGGTAATGCAACATAAGTGAATCCAGCCGAGCTAATTGAAACATAGATTCACAAACAGACCAAAAGTATAAAACAAATTGTAGAAAAATAAATGAAAACCAAGCATATGTGCTGTAAATGAATGAGGGTCAGTCAGTGAGTAATCATAACCGTTCTGCGTTTGGTGTAGAGCAGCTGCAGTACCGGACTTCGGTGAACATATTTACAATTAAATTGCCCTTTATTCAAGTGAAGACGTTTTAGAGGGACATTCAGATTTCATACGTATTATAGAGATTTACGTACCTATTATAGAAAATTCGCCATCCGTTCACTGCTTGAGACGGGATTTTTTCAGGGCTGAACGAACGATTACTCCTAGAAATCATACAAAATAGGACTTTTTTTTGTAACGTAGGTAAATATATATCCCCAAAGACTTAATGTAAGGCATATGTCCAGCAGTGGACTGAAATAGGATGTGATGATGAAGACCTTATACTAAATTATATTGCGATAGTCTGATACAAATATTCGGATAATGTGACCGCACCCTAATAATATTCACATACCAACAGTTGAAAGTTTCGTAAACTTAAACCCCGCTCGAAATCCAAAAGATATCATTGCACATAATGTTGCACATCTTCATTCTTTTATTATTACCATGGACACATTATAATGTAGTCTTTTTATATAAATATTTGACCTTGGCGTTCGCTTACTCAACATCTCATAAGTTGCGAATTTAATATAATTTGAAATCACTATAAATTAATATCAATTTAATGTTATTTCATGCTAATATTTCTTATAAATTATTTCATAATGAAAATAGGAATACAATAAACGGTATAATATTACGAAATCGCAAAAACTTTAAATCGTTTTTTAGCACTCGATTATTCATAAGCTGGCTATTTAGATGTTATATTATTTAAAAATTCTTATTAATAGCTAACTATTTTATTTTTAATACGTACCAAGTGTTGCTTTAACACTCGGTAAAATCTTTACGATATTATGCCACTGGTGCACCTGTGCTCAAATAAAAAAAATATCGCAATTAACCTAACTATAAATACGCCGACATTATAGGTTTTATGGACACAGAGAACAGATGTTTATAAACTGAACCTAATATCTAGAATATATACTTAAAAATTCGTCGTAGAAATACTTTAGCGGCCAAGTATACAATACCGCAGACCGGCACGACGACCAATTTACCAAACGAGGCATTAAATCCTAATAAAATTTCTAAAGTTTACATAATGATACATTTTTTTCCCGCTAATTTACTAACAGTGTTGTAAATAAAAAAAACTTACAACATCCTGTATTTTTATCGTAATTATCACAATGCCGTGGCAAAAATTATTTCTGATTTACTAGCTTAAAATTGTCGCGTTTAGAGCAGAAGCAAAATATTTAATTCCGGGCGTATTTTACGACATTCTATTCATAGTTAGAAATCGCGGAGTGCCGTCTGCCTTTTAAAATATTATTAAATTTTATCGCAAGTTGGCGAGACAAAAACAGGCAATATTATGTTGAGAAATAACCAAGGACGACCGGTTCGAATATTTTGAATACGCGACACTAAATGAACTAACATCTTCGTGACTAACAGTGAGATCATTATATGATTTATTTTTATTTGTTTGACCCTTATAGTTTGGTTTAATGAGAAATCTTCACATAATGTCCTATGCTTATAGAATCAAGGAAAATAAAAATTCATTAATAAATATAGCTTTTAAATACTTGAAATTTAAGTGTAAATCAATCCAATGATATCAGTTAATTTGGTTCCTAATTTATAATTTTGAATGTCGTATTGGTGTTACGTTTTTAGCGCCACGAAGATAGATGGCGTTAGTAGCACAAGCTGAATTCGAATGTTTTTGTTTTTATTTCAAACACCAAATATAATGTTATAACATTACAATATATAGGTATTCAAATGCCTAAAAAACAATTAATAATGGATTAAGCAAACCTTTTTTTGGCAGCAATTAGAGACATAAATATCGAATTAAGTCGAGTGTCACTGAAACTTATAGACAATTTTGAAATAAATCTAAACAAATTTCCGAAATGATGTAACATCGTGCAGGTCATTAAGCTCAAAATTCCAATAGCGTAGTTACCAGTCAAAGCCACTCACGATATATTTTTTTTTAATTAGGGACCAATTTTTTCATGGTATATCATGGTTATTGATTCTTATGTATTTAGGTATGTGTTGCTTAAGACAAAAGTCATGCAGTCAAATCTGAAAAATGACAGTACGGTGTAAACAAATTTTTAAAAAGCATTGAGAACTTTTCATTTTTTATGCAAAATATGTTTAGCTGTATCCAACACAAGGTCGCTGAACAATGGCCACTTCCACCAATCTGTCGGTCTCCTACCCGATGTGAAAAGCAATTAATCTTTGGGAAACATTGGTTTTGCATATAATACCTCGTTAGAAACAAATTCAGAAGTAACAAAGGAAGTCATAACTGGCACAACAATATCAATATCCTTGATATAAGTACAATCAAAATATGAACGTACCAAATCTACTTTCATTGCAAGAATACTTAATTACTTACAAGAGAAATTACCAATTTGTTTATAACAGGCAAAAAAGCACACTGTACTAATTTACTGACACAAGATACATTATTACAATTGTTCCTAATCATACTAATAAAAATAGCAACTAACTTAACTACTGTTAATTTTAATATATTGTCACACAAAATGAAACTTTAATAACAATATTAAATTGAATGGTATAATTAATTTTATTATTGTGATTTTTTCCAGTGCCGCTTAGTTAATGATTACTTTATAGATAAATATATTACATTACCTGTCAAAAGCAACATAGGCATAGAAACATCATTTTAATATCGTAAATTAACAGTCGCAAAAAATTCAATAAAAAAAGAAAATGGCATTCCAAACTTGAACTTCGTAACCGCGCCAAACGGATGACCCATTGAAAATGACAGTGAAAGTGTTGGAATGGCGAAATACTCGTAAATGGAATTTCACATTCGAGTAAACTTCGTTCACACGGCTAATGTGATAATTCTTTATACTTACGCTGAAATAAGCGTGAAGCAGTCTTTGTTATAAAGATGTTGTCATTCAAAATCGCCGCTTCTCCTGCCTAATGTTTATTTATTAGCATTTAATTTTAAACCTTAACTCCATACAAATAAAGTATATGAAAAACCTGCATATTTCGGCACAGTTACGTACATAGATCGTAATGCTTGCGTGCTTTCTATTAATGTTAGTTTAGCCATTGTATGACCAAATTGCTTAACGGCTTCAAGTTAGCAAAGTTTTCTATGTAGTCATAACAAAAATACGACGCTTATTAACAAAACCTAATAGTATAATGGTTATAATTTGACTGAAATATCATTGTAAAAACTGGAAAAATTTTGTAATTCAACAAAAATATATTGGCTGCTGGATTGCAAATTTTAACTACATAGCTTATTTGTAAAAATTACGCGTAACGAGTGAAAGAAGCGAGCGCGCGAAGAAAGCAATTTAAAAATCGAATCACAGTCGCGATTCGCGCCTAAAATTCAAAATGAGAATAAAACAGATCATGACGTCACAAGTTTATACAATCGATGTCGCATAGAACGTCCAACCTCTATTCCACTTTCACGTGATTTTAAACTTTTCGTGAATACAATAGAGAGTATATTTGTTTACGGAAATCGTTGAAAACCAGTGACGTGAATGTCAAGTACATGAAATCGATTATCGAGAATTGCTTGCTAATTTTTAGGACACTTTCCAACGGATTCCATTGCCTCGAAGTGAAAGATAATTAGCATAATTTCGAAGACGGCTAAATTGGAAAACCATGTTAGGTTAGAAAAAATTATACTATGAAAGTCTATATACATATGATTCCTAATATCATACAATATATCATAACAATTGATTTCAAAATATTATCATGTCCGTCTTTAATTATACCCATTGCAATTCTATTGCATTTCTAAATTTATTAAATTGAAATATACCTTCATTATAAAAAAAATGATGCATTTATTACGTATTATTTATTTTTTGATATTTAATTCTAAACGGAGTTCTGAAAACCGTACGTCGCACATATAATTCTTTTTTCGCAAATATTAATACCTGGCAACAACATGAAAAAAAATATGCCACGGTCAATGGTTTAAAATCATATTATAATATAAATTAAAAAATAATACTTAATCAAAAAGTTGCGCAATAATAAATGAATTATAATGATACATACTATTGTAAAGCATTATGAAAATCATTAAAGCTATCTGGGTCAGATAAGAGTGACAGAAAAGAACAAAACACTCGGGCTTCATTACATTGCAAAAATTTCAAGAATAGTTTAAATTAGAAATTTAAAAAAAACTTGTTTATGACCTCAAATAATTTTGCCTTTCTATTTTATGTGTTATCACGACTTCACGATAAATTAAACTGGATTTTAACAATACAACTCCAATTACTCCAAATCGTTATAATAATATTATTCAACAAATCTCCTTAATTTCATATTATAAATATATTAACTGCCTTGTTGGTCGAGTGGTTGCAAGCG